>NW_019104495.1:2601644-2627854 GCF_001995035.1 Momordica charantia | reverse complement strand
GTATTCTTCATCTTCTTCTTCATCCTCTTCGTTTCTGTTCGATTGATTCCTAGGGTTGATTTCGCGTGGAAGGAGCTAATCTACGAGCGAATCGGTAAGGAAATGACCGTCGGAGGTTCCAAGAAGAGGCAGCGCGTTCAACACTCTGCCTCCACCAGCCGCCACTCCTCCATCGCCGCCGTCATCGATTGCTCCTCCTTACCGGACAAATCCTTAACTGAAGTCTCCAAAAAGCCCCATACTCTCCGTCGTACCACATCGTTTTCGTCGGTCGCGGCTTTCAACGACGCCTCCACCGCCGATATTGTCCTCCGCCTCTTCGAGGAGGTTACCCCTTTTGATTCCTCCGATTCCGACTCCCTCACGTCTTCCGATGTCCAGATTTATCTTCATTCTCATGTTCTTCGCCGATCTAAGTACTTTGCTGCCCGATTGTCCGACCGATGGCAGCCACAGAAGGATGATTCCGGTCCTCTGAGGTTGGATTTTGGTGTCCCGGCAGCGCAGGGCTCCATGGATAACCATTTGGCTGTTCTTGAGCTTCTTTACGCCGATGATATGTCGGACGCTATAGATAACGCGAAGGCCGCGCTGGATCTCCTCCCTGTTGCACTTAAATTTCTCTTCGAGGATTGTGTGAAGTCCTGCGTTCGATTTCTCGAGGCCGTGCCGTGGAGTGACGAGGAGGAAAAAAGAGTCATGGGTTTGATTCCGTTTCTGCAGGAGGAAGAATCGAGGGAGCTTCTTGCTAGGGTTTCGCCGGGCCGAAATGATTCTTGCGAGGAAATGTTGCAGGGACTGATTTTAGCTGCCATTCATAACTATCCCAATATGGCTTTCGTGAAGGCATTCGTGGCGAGGCTTATGAAGGACTTCTCCTCAAGAGAGTCCGCCAAGAGAGTGCTGAAGAGAGCATTCGAGACGAGCCTGAAGGTCGTGAAGGAGTCTCTGGAGGAATATTCAAGCCCAGATTTTAGAGGAAACCATAACGAGACGGAGGCCATTCAAAGGCTCAATTTGCACACAGCAATGACAAATGCTAAGCATTTGTCGTGGCTGGTTGAAAGGATGATTGAATTGAGGGTGGCCGATGTTGCTGTGGCTGAATGGAGTGAACAGGCTTCTTTCACCGCCGATTTACAACGAACATTTCGAGACGATGCGTTGAGGGGCATTGTCCCCGGGTTTCCTACTGTTCTTCTGCGATGCACTGGCAAGCTTGCTAATGCAGTTGCTGCTGGTAGCATTTTGGCCACTAAACAGGTATATCAATCACTTTGCATAGCTCTTTCCAACTTCTTGCGAGTAAAATATTTTTTTTGTTTCCAATTGACTCCTATGTTTAAATGTGCTGTCTGTGTGTGACTTTTGAAAGATGGTGATGTTCTATTTTGGTGTTAATCAGATTTTTCTATCTAATGAAATGTGGTTATGTGTAGTAGCTAGCTTGCGTAGGATTTTGTTTCCATATTTTGGAATGCAGCTGAAATAGACAGTTCGCATTTCAGTTTTCTGAGATTTTGTTGAGTGTTAATTTATTGGACCCATTTTCCCCCTTGTTATCTTTTTGAGTGGAGGCAAGTTATTAACAACATAGTGTGATCTAGTTACAAATTTTGTCTAATTTTCTTATGGAGGCGTGGAGGGTTATGGTTACTTGCTTATGTGATGTGATACCTTCATTTTTCCTTGGGAGTATGGTAGTTTTGAAGTTTTTGCTCTTTAAAGGATTTGGGGGCCTCGAGTTCACAGAGCTTGGATTAAAGAAAACATTGAACGATCAATTCAAATGAGATTTTGCCATGTTTTACACTTTGAAGGGTGAGAGAGTAAGGAGTTAGTGTAGAGGCAGTTTCTAGGACTAGGAGAAACAGGGCCTTGCATCTAGAATTTGTATGGCAATTCTTTGACGAGAAATGAACTTTAATGATGCATGGATGAGAAAAAAAGCTGACTATACAATCAGTTGCAGAATATTCCTTGTATTTTTGTAAAAATGTTAGGGATATAGCTTGGTTTTTTATGTTATTAGCTAATTAATTTATTCTATTGTCTCTGTGGTTTAATTAGAGGGAGGGTTCTTGAACTTGCAGAAAATTATTTATTAAGGCCAGATAGCTGAATTTTTCACAAAAAAAAAAGAAGAAAAGAAAAGAAAAAGATGACTGATACATGATGAATCAAAGCATTATTTTTGACCCCTAACTGTCCCTTGTTGGCATAAATGAGGCTTTTTTGCCGCAAGTCTTCCTAGATGATCCATCTTAAAACAGTTGATTGCAGAAGTAGTAGATCTATATTAACCCGAGTAGAGTACCACTGTTGGGTTTGATGATATTCTTGTTTGATTAGGAAACTGCATTATTTACTCGCTTTTCGCTCTAACTTCTCAGGTTCGAAAGAAGCTCATAAAAAATTGGCTTCCAGTTCTGATAGTCAGCAAAGACCACTCGCCCTTGTTTTCCAGTAACAAAAACCTGTGTATGGAGCTGGAGGAAACATTCCTGAGAATCATTTCGACGCTTCCCTTGTCAGATGCACAGGAGTTGTTACAGCAGTGTCTTAGCTTCACCAGAAATGTTGACGACTGCCCTCACCTGTTCAGAGCCTTCAACACTTGGTTCCGACGTGCAACACATCCCCCGCAGCCAGAAAAACTCCGATGATGAAACAAAACAAAATGGTGGCTTTGTACTGTGAGTTGGGTTCTCCAAATCTCTCTCAGTATTGTGCATATAGGAAAGGAAATGGAAACTTAAGTTTGTATATAAACCTAGAAAGGTGTTCCCTTTAGCAACCGAAATGGTCCATGCTCTTGGTGTCCCATTTCTCGCATAAGCACGAAAACGACTCCTCTTTTTCGGTGTTGTAATGTAATTACATAAGAAGAAGCTGATAATTATCTAATAGTTTGGCAACTCTCCTTTTTTGCCCTTTTTATTTGTTTTCTTTTGGCACATGTAAATCGTTTTTATGGCCAATAATTTCAGAGAAGAGTTGTTGCTGGATAATTTGTTCATTTTTACTTCCGGGAAGATTATTGCTAGTTACTCTATCTTTCTTTCAAGATGGTTGTAAAAATAGGTTGTTAATACAGAGTATTGCTCAAAAGGGTCAGCGAGATATAGGAATTCGAGATGATCTAACTATACTGCTCGACGGGTTGTATAATTTAGACAGAAAATGTTATGAAAGTTTTGGAGCTCTTAATTTCACAAGTGGCAAGGTGGGTGAGGGGTCGAATTGCTTTAAGAAAGAGAATATAGGAAAGATGCTAAAAAGCTGCTAGCATGTTAAAAGGGCTCCCGTCTCCCGCGGGTCACCTTTCCAAGATTGAGAAGGGCGAACATCTGAGCAAGGGAAAGCGCAAGTGCAGCGAAGATAGGAAAGATGCTAAGTCAAGTCATGTACTACTATTAGTTATATACAATGATAGTATCGTAAATCTCATTCAAATTCTAATATTTTAGGTGCGATTCATCCCCTAGGGAGGGAGAGGGGCTACGGGGTCAACATGGCCAAATTTGATAAAACTCTTCCTTATAAAGTAAACATATTGCACATCAATAAAATCCATTTTCAGTATTTTCTATGCCAAATATGAGTGAGTCAAGAGTACTTCTCTCTCTCAAGTTCCATAAACTCCAAGTTTAAATATTGTTAAACAAACTATGAACAGGGATACATAGATACGTGTAATACATATTACAAAATCAAACATCAAAATCTAACTTCTTTTTAAAAAAATTATTGTCATTTTCTCACTCAAGTTTCAACTATTCATTCCATTAACTCGAAGTTTAAATATTTTTAAACCTGCTGTGAACAGTGCCACACAAATATGCCTCATAGATATTATAAAATCGAACATCAAAATCCAACTCGCAGACATTTTCAATCTCGTTAGCCATATTCTATCAACTCAAGTATACAGATGTACAACTTTTATACAAAGTTATCTTGTTCAAGTAAGGTCGTTTTATCTTGCAACTACTTCCATCTCGCAATTCATCTTGCAAACTCATTTTGTGTTTTAAATGGGTATAAACATGCAATTTCACCCCCATTAGACATTAGCATAGACCCATTACACTGTTTTTTATGGGGATGGATCGAAGTCTTTCACCAGTTTAGACTATCTAATCCCAAATCCAAGTAGAGACTTGAAACAGGTATTGATGACATTAGAAGACAACAGTCTGAAGAAAAAAATTCATCACATCTTTGGCACAGATACAGACTAAGCCAGTAAATAAGACTAAACCATTCCTATTATAATCTAACTAGCTTCAAAGGATAAGAAATGCCTGAAAAACGGTAATCTGATGATCGGTTAAACTCAACTCTTAAAGTTTCAAGCTCAGCAGAATGTTCTAAGAAGTCAGCTCAAAACCCCCACATTAAAACCATAAAGAAACAGAGAGATGCCTGATAAAAATCCTATCTCTCAAGTTTTGTGGTTAGAGGCTGAAAACAATAACTCTCTGCATATCCAGAAAATGTGGCCGCATTGAACAATACAATGATGAAAAGGAACAGCCCAAATGATTCTACCTTGTGACAAAGGTATCTAACAAAGATAAGTAGGAAAAGCGAAAACCTCGCAACTCTTACTGAGAGCCCCTATCAGCAACCAGTTATCGAGCTGTATGGTCGATTTCCATTCGTCTGTGCCAATCTTACGTCACAAAGGTGTTGCAAATCCTAAACGATAAAGTAAAACGAAGTTAGATATGAACTCAATGTGATACGAGAGATGTAGTATGGATGGATGATGATGTAGATTATATAATTGAATGTTACCATTTATTGAATCTTATTGACAGTACAGAGATCGTAAATACACACAAGACACAAGTAACAATATGTTAATCAATAACTAACAACTCTTTCGACAACAATTTTGTTTCTAATTATTTGTTTTTTAAATGGTTTTGGGCGATGTAATGTTTATAGCTTTTGAAATTTGGCCAAGGTTTCAGAAGCATTTTCTAAAAAAGTAGAAAACCAAATAAAGAAATTATTAGTAAACTGTCTAATCTTTTAAAAATCTAAAATTGAAAGCAAAATTGTTCTCAAACTAAGCTTAAACTCGAGCTTAACTTACGATGGAGGACAACAACAGGGAGTTGAAGTTCAAGGCAAACAAATCACATTGTATATTCTTTGGAAGTAAGAAGGCATCTCCCAAATCCCAAGTTCTCTAACTTCATTTGATATCAAATATATGAGTTCAGAGATAAAATTGGAAAATAGCAGCAATATTACAGGAATTCCTCCTTTAGATGTTGCAGCGGATCGAGAGCCAAACATAGAGTAAGAGAAGAGACGCAGCATTAAGAAAACGAATAATATGAACAAAAATCCTCTCCACATCGCAGATAAAAACGTACGTCTATACAAGAACAATCTAAATAGAGAAATGGAGAATTAAACAACCTTCAGAAAGCCAGCTCCAGCAATGCGAGTCGACAGCAATTTTGGACTTCAGCCGAGCTGAAGCGACGGCGCTGTGGAGTGGCATCAGCGACTCCACAGTAGCCAAAGACGAAACAATTCTGGACAAAAACAAAGTACGAACAACAAAAATTGAGAAAAATCAAATATATCCAGCAAAAAGAAAGTCAATAACAGAAAATTAACTAAGATCGAATGAAATTCCGGCAGGTAAAGGATAGAACCGGACGCAAGCAGTGGTTTGACTTGAACCTCTGAATGAAACTGCAAATTTGAAGTGAAAGTACCTGGAAACGGAAGGGACGCCTCTGGACGAAGAAGAAGAAACAGGCATTGGATTTAGGGTTTTAGGAGTCAGTGTTCTGGTACGGCCGGCGATGGACCTCGAACCCGCGGCCGTTAGAAGTGATCGGCAAACGGCCGCCATTTCTGGTAATCTTCAGAAGACGGTGAGCTCCAGAGCAGGTTTCGCATAAACACCGCCGCAAATGGGCTTTGGAACGGGCCGGCAGACTGCGGAAGGCCTGACTTTATATCCAGAGAACTTTTTTCTCTCTTTTTTCAGTTCCCATTGCGGGGTTCGAAGCATCGAAGATTGAGATAGAAAATTAAGTCATTATATATACACTTTATCAAAGAAACACCCCATTAGAAAAAATCAAACTACGCGAAATGGAACATAGTTCATATGGTTAAGGTACCTATTTCTAATAAAAAGTTCAAATCTCTATCCCACATTTTGTATATATAAAAAAAAAAACTAAAGGATTAGTGGTGACCATATACCCAACTCTAAAGTTGGTTTATTCTTCAAAGTTGTCTTATATTTATCACACCCTAGACTATTGTATAGTAAATTAAAATAGTTTTTTAAATAGAAAATTTCGAGTTATTGTTTTTTTATAAACAAATTGTTAATACGAAAGTTTGAATAAACAATAAGAATCAAATTAAAACTTTCAAAGCCTGAGCATCATTCAACTACTAAAAAAAATTATTATTGACCAAACAAAATGAAATTTGAATATCTGACCCACATGTTATTGAACTAAAAAAAACTTAAAAGGTTCATGTTCGTGTTTACTTGTATGCCAGAACAACAAGGTCTAAGGACTCTTATTCTAGGTCTGAAACTCGGTCCGTAAATTATCCATTCAATATGAAGTACATCTAAATATTTATGTGTTTCCCTCCTAAGAGCCAAATTTGTAATTTTACATCCTTTTAATATTTTAATTAAAATTTGCTAGATTTGCAGCTACCCATTTATCATATTCATCAAATGACGATTAGATTTCCAATCAAACTAAATTTATACTTTCATGGTTTAAGTCTGAAATTTAATCAGCACACAAGTTTCTCATCTTTTATGGGCCCGTGTCATCCTAGATCTGGGCCTGCTCAAATATCTGGCAAGAAGCCCAAACCCAAGCCCAAGCCCAAGACGCGGCGTTTTATCGGCCGGAAGTCGGAACGATTCAGGGACGCAGCGATCGCATAGCTCAGTCTGCAGAACATTTCCGAATCCCACCCTCCGTGTAGCGGTGAAGAATACTTGCAGAGCCTCCGTGTGCCATGGCTGCGATCTTAGCTCGGAAATCCCTTCTCGCTCTTCGTGCTCGACACCTTGTAAGCAGTTTTCTTTGCCCTGATTTTTATTCTCTCTCCCTCTCCTATTTTGTTGGCGATGGACTTGTGACAACAAATTGCTTGAAAACACCATACGATGGGCTTCTCTTTCTGTTTTAGGAGATTTTTTTTTTATAAATTTAGCTGGCAGAAGAATGAGCCGTGGTTTTCCGAGTGATGATTTACTTCTTTTGTTTTGCGCAATCTGGCTGAACCATGATTACTAGTGATGGTCATTGTGAATTATTTTTTGCGTAAATAATTTGTTCCATTACTGTTTTATTTGCTAATTAGACGAGGTTGACATGTGAACGGGGTAATAACTGCTGGCGGACTGGGGAGTTGATGGTTAGGTTGTTTATGCAATGCAACATTTCTGGACTTTTTGGCTAAATGTAGATTTTTATCTAGATAATGTCGCTAAGATCTGCAAATGGTTTCTGGAATTTTAGTGAGAGTTATGCTATTCATGTTCCTTCCTTGAATTCTATCCATGTGCTCATGATTGGGAAAAAAAATTAATGATCTAATTTATGGTGTTATGTGGCTTATTTTTCTTGTATCTAAATTACCAGTTATTTGTTTTGTAATCTTTATTATTCATCTATTTCTACGTTGGTGTGGGAGGATCCTGTTCAATGTTCACCTTTGGATGGCCTTCAGGTGTTATTAGCTTTGCTGTGAACACTTCAAGTTCGATGAAAAATGTTATTTCATGAGCTCTTATTGTCACGGAGATGTATGCCAATTTGATTGAAAACATGATAGGAATTATGCCACAAAAATAATATTTCTCATTTCTGGTAGTTGTAGCAACCTATTATCCTTTATTATTTATTATTTGTGTAATCTATTGTTGTTAGGCCGTGTCTGGACAAGCACTGCAAGGTTCTCCTTTTCATGGTCTTCGGTCAAGTGCACACTTGTTCAGCACCAAAAAAGGTTTTGTTTCGGGTTCTCATTGTCTGAACATACACTTTTATGTACATGTTGGTATAATTTATCTCCAAATTGTGCTAATGACTAATGAACTAAGCAGTCAGTATATAGATGATTTCCGTGATATGAACTTATTGGTTTTATTTCTACTGAAATTATGTTATAGGTTTCTTTTTTTCTTTGCTTAAATTTCTTTTGCATCTCATTACTTCTGCAGACGATGAAGAAAGAGAGCAGCTTGCCAAGGAGATCTCGAAGGATTGGAGTTCTAGTAATTTTATATTTCCTTCCATCGTCTCTTCCATTTTTTCTTTTAAATCTTTAAAAGTTATTTGTTTTGATTATATTTGATGGTTCTTACAAAAATTAATTTCTTTTCCATCTGTAGTTTTTGAGCGTAGCATAAACACACTATTTCTCACTGAAATGGTTCGTGGTTTGATGTTGACTCTTAAATACTTCTTTGAGAAAAAAGTTACTGTAAGTGTCCTCCCCCAGCATTCTCTAGCAATCAGCTAAACTTCTGGTTGATCCTGATGGCTGATTCCTGATTATTGTACATCTTTTGTCTAGATCAATTACCCATTCGAGAAAGGCCCACTAAGCCCTCGTTTTCGAGGTGAGCATGCCCTCCGACGATATGCAACTGGAGAAGAACGATGCATTGCATGCAAACTTTGTGAAGCTGTAAGAATTTGGATCTGTGTTTTAATCTTTTACTTTAAGTCATTTTGGATTGCACAGTATAATTCTGCAAAGAAATGTTAGAGTTAGAGAAGTCTGTATATATCTTGCCAACAAGTTTTTCTTAATAATACTTTTAGTCTAACAACCATCCTCATAGTTGAAGGTGATAATAATTGTCGTTCCTACTAGACTCCTACTCTTAGGCTATAGCACTGTGTCTTAGTCCTAATTATGCAGTCAATTGAGAAATATAATTAGGATAGAATGCACCTAAGGTGATCAGGAATAAGAGACATGCTTTGTCTCGTTGACTGAAGACTGTATTTGTGCAAGCATCTGTTTTTGAGAGGGATTTATTGTGTCCTTTTTGCCATTAAATTTTTATGTTCAAATGTGGCTGGTTGTATGCCTCTACTGTATGCTTTTTTTAACCCATATGCTTATGATTTATTAGGTAATACAGTCACAAAGTCTTTAAGTAGCTATCTTTTTTCTCGTCTCAGTAACCAATAAGTGGTTGTATGTGAAGTTAAAATTATAGTTTGTAAAAGTTATATCAGGTTGTTAGTTAGAGTTACAAAAAGAGGTGTTTACACTATAAAAAGAGGTGTTATTAGTGTAAATAAAGGGTTGGAGTGAGGACGGAGGCAAATCTGGGGGAGAGATATTTTCCTATTAAAAAAACAGTCCATACTCTCATGGTAGTATAGTCTTGATGGTGTGGCATTTGGTGTGGAGAAACTGTGTGTAAAAACAGTCCATACTCAATTTTCTACTTCAATTTCTAGTTCCTATCAATGGACATGATGCTGTAAGAAACTAAAAACTACATCGAGTAATGAGGTTTGGAGATTCGAAGAGGGCAAAGGGGTTGGGCCTTGGGGAGGTCTAGCAGGGGATCTAGCCTAATAATATGAGTTCTGTAAGAAATGCTAACTTTGAGAACTATTTGTGCTCATATATTCCATCATTGGTTAATTTGATCACACTGCATCTTCGTAGAAGTTTTGCTTGGTAGCCCCGTAATTTAAGAGTTGATATTATTTTCAAAATTTTGTACAGATTTAATAATGTTACATAATGTTTTAGCAGGCCATACTTGAAATACCGAGGGTTTTGATCTCTTAAAAAGCCTTGGAGACAGAATTCAATCTTTTATTACGTGTTTAACCATTCGAGCATAGCTGATCATTACTCTGAGTTTACGGCTTTGAACTTATGTCTGTTATTCTATTTTTATTTTCTTCTTAGATTTGTCCAGCCCAAGCGATCACAATTGAAGCTGAGGAACGGGAAGATGGTAGTCGTAGGACCACAAGGTGATCTATCACCTCCGCACCACCCCGTCATCTTTTCTCCATGTCTCTAATTAATCTTAATTTTCAGGTATGACATTGACATGACCAAATGCATCTACTGTGGATTTTGTCAAGAAGCATGCCCTGTTGACGCCATTGTTGAAGGTCCCAACTTCGAGTTTGCAACGGAGACTCACGAGGTTGATTTTATTACGTTTCTAAATTGTATTATATAAGCCGCTAGTCTTGCTATGAATGTGAGCCTAATAGTTTTGTGATGTTATAGGAGCTCCTCTATGACAAAGAAAAGTTGCTTGAGAACGGAGACCGGTGGGAGACCGAAATTGCAGAAAATCTCAGATCTGAAAGCCTCTATCGCTGATATGTTATCAATGGTGCACTCTGCATTTGACTTTTCTTAGTGCGTTTATAATAACATAAACCCGTGCATGCTGTTGAAATCGTGAGTTGAGAACATAATTCTTGCTGCTTCTGCTCTTAGGCCCAAGTTTGGGATTTTTCAAAGTCACTTTTCTTTTTCTTCCCAATAAAAATGGGAATGTTATGGTTTCTCATCAAACAGTTGTAATGTAGTTAAAATATGAACAATTATCCTCAACATTTCTTGAATGTTCTTCATGACTTCAATCCTTGGTATTAATTCTAAAAAAGAAAATCTATGAAAATATTAGAAATTTTCATAGAACATGCACAATTTGAGTATATAATCTTATTTGATGATGGATAAATTAAGATGGATATCGATAGAATTAAGATTAGGATGCACCAAGAGACTTTAAATTGTAAGGCATTTATATGCATTTTTTTCCGGTACATAGAATTAAGGAGTCAAACTCACAACTGTTTAATCAGAGATATATGTTTTTAACTAGTTGAACTATGTTCGGTTTGGGCTTGTAATTGAATATCGTTATTTGGACATTTTTGTTAATAGAAGCTATTCTTGTTTCAATCAAATTGAGTTGCCTGCTCAGCCAACACTGAACCTGACATAATCTGGAGATATTTATGACAACAAACTTGAGGCAGCTTACGTACAGAATTCCCGACCATTAAGTCAACCTTGGATCCTTTGTTTTAGGAGGAAAGTATTGAAAGAATAATCTTATATCCATGGAGTTGTGGCATTTTCTCTTGAGAGGTAAAACTCTCGTTTCCTATTAGAGACGAGCATTTGTGTCTACTTTCAGGGGCAGCTTCAATGCTTCACAAAGAAGCTTTTTTTCCTTCTCGTCGATGTACACTGTTTTCTTTACATTACAATGAGAAGGTGCCACATTCTTTTTACACTAAGAGAGATGTTGATATCATCCAGATAGGTGATACCTTGGAGCCACAGTAGTTTCCACCCTTGCCTTTGAGTTGAGATTGCTGATTTAACTAGGTCCTCCTATTTCTTTCAGCCTTTTCGTTGTGAAATCGCTGTGCTGCATATCATCTTGAACTCGTCAATCAGCACTGTTTCATTCTAACCTACTGTCTACCTGCACGAAAAGAAAATTGGTTGAAAAGAAACAGGAGTAGGCAGTATAGTAAACAATGTCGATAAAGTGATTGGCAGTATAGTAAATTGGCGGGTCACAGTACGGGTCACGATTATGCACAATGCATCGAGGACAAGGTGTGTTTTTGTGTTTTAGTAGCCGTGGAACCAACTAGGGATTTCTTTTTGCAGTTTTTTGTTGAAGGCTGAATCCCAATTTTTGTGGTTGTGAAAAAAAAAAAAAGTTTTTGTTTAGCCACACCTTGAGGACAAGGTGTGTTTTAATGGGTCGGGTAATGATAGGAATGACCCTTAGGATAATACAGGGATATTATTAGAGTATCGAGGGTACCTTAGTAATTATATAGGAAAGTTGTTAGGGAGTGTTGTTATAAATAGAATGAGGTGTAAGAATGAAGGTATCCAATAATTACTTGGTAGTTATTGTAGTTTCTATATCTCGTTATCTTTCAATATATTTCTTGTTCGAGTTCTAACACATTTATTTGATTTCCTCACCTTGTTTCTGTCGCAAGTTATTCTTCTGTTCCATAAGCTCAAGTGGGGGAGAAAGTTCTGAGATTTCAACCATGAAATCACTCTTCATTTTCTCCAGAAAAGTCATCTGGTGTTCTCGAATCTATCAAATCACTGGTTGTAAGGACAGTAGAGAGAGAACCATCCACATTACCAGATTCAAATCTTTGACGTTTTTCCACAATATCTGCAACTTTGTTCTTAAACTCTTCATCCGTGCAAGCCAACATGGAACGTAAATTGAAATTCATACGATTCTCGACCAAAACCTGATGTCTCGGGATAATGCGCCCGTCGAGAGAATAGCTAAAAAACCTGTAATATAATATCATAAGAACTTTGACTCCACTAAGTTGGCTTCATTGTACAAATGCACATGATTAATCATGTTGAACACTAGAGGAATATATACACAGATCATAATTTCTTAAGATTAACAAGCCAAAGGACTTGTATTAGTTGAATAGTCACCTAAATAATATTCGAACTAAGCTTACGAGAAGTTAACATAGGCATATGCGGATTCTTACCTCGGAAAGTCTATAAGATCTTGCAGAGGGCGGACCATGGTTCTCCGCAAATATTGATACTTCGGTCGAAGAATGTCGATATTGTATCGGAGCAGCATAGGAAAATCAGCAATCATTTCCCCTAACTTTTGGGCGTTTATCCCGAGCGACAAAAAGTACTTTAGATTAACCTCAAGCTTATGCACAATGCTATAACCGAAAAGTTCTGGTCCCAAAGCTATAACTTTCCCAATGTCTTTCTCCCTGACTCCTGCTTTGGTCATCAAGAATATGACCTGCATGGTTTTTCAGCTAAGGCTGTTGAGCAAATCTTCAAAAATTTTAATATACTCTTATATCAGCAGAGGAGAGAGCATAATGTGTTCTTGGCAAGTATATCTTGAAAAGTGAATTCATTTTGATACGAGAAAGTACTTCGCCATTTTTCCCAACTAATATTGAAAAGGCTGTCCCACGTCGTATTTTTGTCTAACAAAATTCGAAAAATAGGAGAAAATGGAGAAAAATGAATATAAATGCCCATGAGGTGCAAGGAAAACGTAGTAGGCCGAAAGACAAGCAAAATCTCAACATTTTAAACCCTTCTCTTACTCTACTCTTCACCCATGTGTTACAGAAAACATTCATGGATAACTTATGTACTGAAAAAGAAACCCAAATGGATAGCATTTCCCTCTCTTTTCTTTTTTTTGATATCTATGAGTGTCCAGGTTAGTTTGCGAGTACCTCGACTAATCTCATGGGACAACCACTTGATCTTATGGATAGGATTTCTTATTAAAAAGAGTGATGGGAATGCACCATAGGAAAAACCGTCATGCCTATGAAGCTATGCTGCAGATACACACCCCGCGTAAAGATTTCACAAATCCAGATTCCTAAATATCTAAATGGGATTGATTTCTGCTGGTGGTTAAACAAATAAATAATCTGAATCATAGTATATAAAGACAGGATAAATAGGAAAATGAACTCACAACTGGACGGATTTTCTTGTAGAGGCTGTACGTCAATAATGATGGAAATTTCACAAGCATATTACTAATCCCATCATCTTGAACTCCAATGTCCTTGAAGAATTGCACCTTCATCGCAACAGAAAAAAAAAAAATGCACCTTCAGACTTCATCATAGATATTCTCACTGAAACTTCTGGCATTGCTAAGGCATGACAGAAACACATCCCATTTCTCCCTTCGCTTGATAATCTCCATAATCCAATTCATGCATTGCGGTTTGTTTTTTGTCTTAAAATATTGACACGACACAAAAAGACATGTAAGAAATACCTTTGGCACAATGATTGTCTCCAGATCAAGGCAGAAGACTACTGGCTTGATTGTAAGCATCCTCCTTAAACCATCTTTAGAAATTCCAAGGTAGTAGAAGTACTTGACAAGAGGCTTCCATTTATCCTCAATGCTACAGTTCATCAATTGTGGTTTATATGCTAGTAATTTGCCTACATCCTCAATCTCAACGCCGAACTCCTTTAAATAGTTGACCTGGACGTATAAGACGATCAACACGAGTGTTAGCGCTTACCCCGACCAAATAAGTGATTCACATTTTTAGGAAAGCAAACCTTAAGGGTACATTAATCCTACTACTTTGAAAAGGTAGAAAGCAAAAATAGGTTAAAGGAAAATGAGCTGGTCTAGAAATTAAGACAACTATTACATCTAGAAATCCCCTGATCATTCATCAATGAAAAGAATTTCCCTCTCCTCATTCTCATGATCCTGACAAGAGAACAATGTCATGCACATACGCAGATTAGACATCCCGCATTGCGTTCGAAAGCCATATTAGACACAATATGAACATGCCACGCCAAACGAACTAACATTTATCTAATAAGCATGTCATCTCTGCATTCCGAACAGCATAAACGGCAGAGTCTGCCAAGTTTAGAAACTTAACGAAAACTTTTTAAAGTTCATGGACTCAATAGACATAATGCTCAAACTAAATTCGACGTACCTTTCGGTTCATATCTTCAACAGTATAATGACCAAGCACCTTGGGATAATCAAAAACCATTGTGCCAAAGTCCCTTTCATTCATACCCATATTCAAGAAGAACTCTACACGAGTTCTCAATTCTTCCATGCTGTAAGACAACAAGTAAGGACATCGACTCATGACAAACCCCATCCAAACCATTCTAACTCCATTGCTCTCTAAGTAGTCCACAATCTCATCTAATTCCTCATTGCTTCGTTCCAATATATTCCCTCCAGCCTTCGTGAGTGTAAGTCCAAGATATCCCCCCTTCACATGAATCCCTTTCAGCCATTCCACCAGACGTCTAATGGATTCAAGCTTTCCCCTTGACATGCAAATGAGCTTTCCTATCTGTGGATATGACAATGAGTTATGCTTCAACCACCTGTGAGATGAAGGAAGGGTGAGTTTGTTATGGTGAAAAGTGCTTTAGCCAATTCCATGATCAAAGAGACATTATTCAATGTGCTGCCAAACTCCAAATAATAGTTGGATATAGGTTCAAAATCTAACAATTCCTCTTGTAGGACATCTTCTAGAGTGCTTCAGGGAAAGAGCATGTTGTCAAAATCCATTCTAAACTCACTAGAATTCAAGGAAGAACTTCCAAGACTGAAAAATATGGAACAAGTTTGAACTGTGATATGCTCATAGGGTTATTATTCAACCATGAATCCCTTTTTTATTGTTCCCAAAAGAAACCAAGAACCTGATAGATAATATGAAGCAAATCAAACCCATATGATATTTCACTCCCATCTACCTATAATATGAAACAAATCAAAACCCAGATGATATTTTACTCCTAATCGACCTATAATGTGAAACAAATCAAAACCCAGATGATATTTTACTCCTAATCGACCTATAATGTGAAACAAATCAAAACCCAGATGATATTTTACTCCTAATCGACCTATAATGTGAAACAAATCAAAACCCAGATGATATTTTACTCCTAATCGACCTATAATGTGAAACAAATCAAAACCCAGATGATATTTTACTCCCATCTACCTAACCTGATAAGTGGCACCACATTTGAATCTTCAATGACGGTCTTGGCACGAACACTGAAAGATAAACGAGAAAATTCAGGCGACTGCTTCATCGATGCAGCTTGAATCATCACAAAATCAATGAAATCAGGCAACCAAGCAAGCAAATTGGTGGCGTAGGTGATTCCAAATTTCCCCTTCCGCATGGCCTCCTTAAGAATCTCCGAGGTCACCTTCCGGCGGATCTCCAGAGCCCGATTGATAATTCTCCGGTCATCTTCCACGTCCAACTCGCTCCCCCCATTTCGAAACCGAGATTGCAGAGAGGAATCCACATTGGAATCATGACTCGGGGATTGAACGTAGATGGAGCCAGGAAATTGAGGGGTTCGCTTTGTCACAAGCGAGAGTTCAAGAAGCTTCACTTTCTCCTCTTCGGGTAAAGGGGGCTGTAGCTTTTCTGGGTTCGGGGAGTCACCGGAGGATAGGTAGTGGCTGAGAAGGGCGGCGGATTTGGAGTTGTGTTTTCGTGGTTCCGGGTGGATGTCGTCGGAGAGAGCGGCGGAGGCGACGGCGACGGCGGCGGTATAATTGGGTTTGTGGAAGAGATTGGAGAGGGGATTGGAATTGGGATTGGGAGGGCGGAAATGAAGAGGATAGAGATGTGGGTTTGAACATAAAGAAGAAGAGGATAACATTTTAGCTTGGATTTTGCTAAAAAATGGCGGCAGCTGTGGCCTGTGGGTGTGATTTGTGAAGAAGATAACAGTGGTTTCAGTTGTGTGACAAGTTTTTGATAGCTTCCTTTCTTCTTCATCTCCCAATTCTCTTGGATAATACTTAAAAATCTTTTTCAAGGAAAAAATATCCTTTCTTTGAGTTTCCTTTTCAATTTTAGAATTATAAGCTTAGTAACTAGGATACTAGTTGGATAACTTTAAACTTAACTTAATAATATTTTAACGTTGAAGGTGGGGTATTAAATCAACAATATTATATATTTTTGGATTCTACGAAGACACGAGAGGTGAATTGATATTTTCATGTATGACAAAAAATTATACAAAATATAAAAGCATCAACATAACATGAGATATAATCTTAATATTAATAATTTTTAACCTATTTAAAAAAAATTAAAATACTTATTTCTAATAAACTTTTTTGTTTTTATAATTTCTTAAAAAGTATTCATTCATATTCCATCAATGTTTTTATAAAATCAAAACCTTGATATTTCAATGAATGTTCAACATTTAGAACTTAGGGGCAAAAAGTTCATCCAAATTGTTGTCATATTACCCAAGAAGAAAAAAAGTTATAAAGTAGAAAGAAATTTGTTTGCACATGAAAAGAAAATAATCTGAAATATATAGAGAATAATTAATATAGTTCTGCACTCATTAATAAAAATGTTGAGATGGCCGAGTTGGTCTAAGGCGCCAGATTAAGGTTCTGGTCCGAAAGGGCGTGGGTTCAAATCCCACTCTCAACAAATTTATGATTTTTTTTTTCACACAGCCGATTATGCATCTCTTAATTTTCGCCGGATTGTAATATTCATTCTAAAATAGTAATTATTAATCACATAAATAGTAAAATCTTTACAACATTTATTTAGTTTTTTTTTTACCTATCAATATTTATTTAGTCAAATTATATTTTCTTTATATATTATTTTGGTTTCAAATTTTTCTTTTCCATTTCGATCCATGAACTTTCCAATTGTTTATTTGTTTTGGTCCCGAAACTTTCAAAAATGTATTTTAGTCCTTAGATTTTTAAAAAAGGTTCATTTTGGCATTTGTTATTATTTTGCCATCTAAATTTTGCTTATCTAATACTATACATATATATTTACATATATGGTTTAAAGTTATGCTCATGTTAATATGTACATATATGTATTTCTTTTTTATTTAGAACAACATGTAGGGTGGAGAGACCCGAACTCACAACCTTCTGGCTGAATACAGGTGCTTTAACCTGTTGAATTATGCTAAGACTGACTATAGATATACACCTGAAGTTGTGTTATTAATCTATTAAAAATAAAATAAAAAAAAAACCAAAATGATTACTTTTAAAGTTTAGAGGATACTATGAAAGTTCAAGGACCGAAAATGTCATTATTTAAAAGTTCGAGATTAAAATAGAAATTGTAAAAGTTTAGAGTTAAAAGCTCAAACACCAAAAATGTAAAATTTAATTACAATATCAAAATCATAGTTCTTATCTATTACATTAAATTATATCATTACAAAACTAAACATAGCTAATGAGAATATTAGTAATTTCTCCTAAAAATCGCAGAATTAAATCTTCATTTTGTTGCAAATTGTAACACTAAAAGAAATAAATGATTATTTGATCTCCTATAAAATAATATGAATTTATATACGACCAACTAGCCTTTACAATCTATGACATGATTTTTTCTAAAATAATTTGAGGATCATTCATATCTACAAGTCCCTATTCAAATAAAGAGAATTTTTTTTGAAGGAAAATAAAGAGAAATTAATTCCATTGCAGAAAATATTTTCAAAAATAAATTGATTGTTCACGTTTAGGGTAAGAATTGATACACCTCTACCAAATTTAGGAGTAAAATTTTACTTTTCACAATTTTGTAACTACTCTCGACATATATAATTTATATACTTATAGACATATATAGTAGAAAAGAAAAATTAACATGCACGTATATAGAACATGTATTAATATATGATTAATAAACAATATAAGCGGTAAGTAATTTACACATAATTTATATAATTGTACACAATTAAAGTAAAATGGTACATAATGTACATATATTTGAAAATAGTACCCATATTTGTTTGGTAAGAGAAGAAAGCAAGAACACGAACACGATGTAAAGTTCATTGGATTGGCCTCCGCCCGATATGAATAAAAATGAAAATTAATAGAAGGGGAGAGACAATAGTAAGGAAAATATAAAATTTTTGGAAGAAGAATTTGAGAACATAATATGGCATATATATATTGATTAAATGTGAAAAGATTTGATATTTAGTTTTGGGCAAAATATGATAAGATCCTTTGTTACCATAAAAAAGTCCAAACATGATCTAGATTTTGGGTCAAAACTTTCATAATTTTGCTTTTACTTTGTACCAAAATGTACTTTATAGCATAAGATATATATGGTTGTCCTTGCTTTTAGAGTTCGTTTCTGTTTCTTCATTTTTTTAATAGAGACAAATGAATTCCATGACCTTAATATCCATAAATTCAAGTATGATACAACAATAAATGGGAAATGAGAACAAAAAAAAACTTGTTTGTCGTTTCCAAAAAAAAAAAACAAGAAACATGGTTAGTTGCAAAATACTTAAATTACTTCATAAAATTGAAAACGAAAAACAAAAAATGAAAACTTTACCAAACGAGTCCTTAAAATCTATGACTTGGATTCTTATTTAGTTCAAGATGAAATTTAGTTTATATCATTTTTTACGCGGATGAAAAAAAAATATTTATTTTTTGGCGACATGAAAAATAAAAACAAAAATAAAAATAAAAAACCCTCTCTACCCCACCCTAGCCCAAAAAAATTGGTTGAACTTTCCTTCCCAAAACAAAATAGAATTGGCTTCAACTTACCATTTGYATTCGAAAAGCTATAAAACAAATATACAGTGATTTTGTGCTGTGTTATTAACAAATTTAACAAATTAAAAAACTATTGGAATCTAATGGGATAATTTTGACAATCTATGATAAATATAAATTGTTAGAGGGTGTGAAACAAGAAAGATGAATGTTGTTAATTTGTGATGGTGTTAGTGTGACAAAATATGATCTGTACACATGTAAAAATAGAAAAAAAAAGAGTTGGAAAAGTGTTAACCCCAAACTTCAAACTCATTCCTTTTATTTATTTATTTTCTGTTCTAACTCCCAACAAATTTCGAAGATGCCATTTAAAACTAACTCGGCCAAGCAAGCAACACAGAAGTCTAAGTCGAATATAAATATCGACGTTTCAAACCTCTCGTCACAACAAGCAATCGTGGTCTTTCAACATTTTATACATCGTATCTACTTTCGCTATCTATACACTATGGCTGTTTCCAAGAAAAGCATGCTCATTCTCATCGCTGTTCTCCTCATTGGCACGAACCTCATCGAAATTACAAATGCAACAAGATCCATCAAAATCGGTTTTGTTGATGGTGTCGGTGATGTACATAGCTCAAGATGCCCTGGAGTTTTCAGACGACAAGATCTTAACCCACTCCAGAGAAGTTTCAATACAATCGATCGCTGCAGACCTGGAATGCATATAAAAGGTTGCTTCAAATTTCTCAGAAAATGCATCCTTGCTTGACTATATTCTTATTCATTGGATCAGTATAACCCTTATATTATAGCACAAAAGGGCAAAAAGGGGCAGGGAAAATTATTTTCTTATAAGTTGTATGATGTTTTCTTATCAAGAGAAATAAAAAAAATCAAATTCTTATAACTTCATTATATTGAAGTAATGATTTATTCATACAGTTTAATTTGTAAATTTAGTATGTATAACAAATAATTTCTTATAGTTTAAAATTACTAACATAAAAAAATATTGTTAAGATTCAATAGGTTTTTTTACCTATGTAGATCAATAAAATAAATAGGCCAAATGTGTTTATAAACTACCTCGACTAAATCTATATTTAATAAAAACTGACACTTCAATTTGATAAAGACTAAATTGTTACAAATTTTAGCCTATAAGAATTAAATTGTTCTGAGATATTAAAGTTTATAGATTTTTTACTTTAATGAAAGTCGATGGACCAAAAGTGTATTTTAATTTTTTTAATCTTTAAGAATTAACCATCAAAATGTTTTCACCATAAGGCTTGTTTCATATGAATTTTGTTGTGGAAAAATATCATTTTTACCTCAAACTTGGGATATTATATCAAATTTTACTATAAACTTTTAATTTTATCAAATACACACTTAAATTTAAATAAGTGTAACAACCTTTACCTTAAACTTAAATAAGCATTTCCGTTTTTACTTTCTAATAAATTTTCGTCAAAAAAATTGTTGAAAGATGTATTTTCTTTTATGTTCAATGAATTATAAAGTATATATTTGCTATGAAATTGGTATGATTAAGAGAAATAGTAGCACTTTTTTTTGGGTTAAAATTGGTGAGTTCAATTTCATCCAATTATGTCTAAATTCGGATAAAAGTAGCCTGTCTTTGCCACATACTTGAAAAAATATTGCAACTTTATCTTAAACTTGAACAGAATTTTCAATTTCTACATTCTGATAAACTTCCATTTGAAAAGTAATTGAAAATTTTATTTCACGTGATTTCAATAAATTATATAATTATATATATATAATTATATGATATAACATTGATAGCGATTTAGAGAAAAATGACAATAGAGCTGATTTTTTTTCATTACCATTTGTGAGTTTTGATAGAATTATTCATTAATCCATTTTGAGCAATAATCAAATTTAATTTTATGGCAAATATAATTTTCATTAAATTAATGATTTTTTTAAAGATCTTCTTTATTATTATTATTACTTTTTTAAAACGATGGTTCAAACTCGATGAAATTGGGAGTTTAAAGTGAAATTTTTTTCACGACAAATGCCACTAATTTAGAAGAAAAAAACTAAAAAAAAGGGGTAAAAATACAAAATAAAATTCTACTTAAAAATGATATTTGTATATAGTGATGTGATGAATGAAGCTAACTTTTTATTAGAGGAAAAATGGATGAAATAGAATTGAATTCCAAGGGCAAAACAAAAGTATGATTTGTTTATAGACTGAACTTTCCTTTCCCAACAAAAGAGAATTGGCCTCAAAAAGAAAACAAGTTACAATTTACATTCCAAAAGCTACAACAAACAAATGATCAATTACAGAAAAAATGCAGCTTGTTCTTATAAAAAACAGAACTCTCTCTATCTCTCTCTCTCCAATAAAACAGTAGAACAAGGCAGAGATTGTGTCACCATTTGCTGCAAAACCAAGCTAAAATGGGCTCAATCTGAAACTGTGCTGTGTTATTAACAAAGAATCAACACCAAATCAATGTCTTTCTGCCTACTCATTCTCCAATCTTTCAATGTCTTGCACGTCCGACGGTTCCGGGAATATCTCCTTCGAATGCTGTCGACGAGACGACGAATGTTCACCACCGCCGTTCTGACCGCTTCCTTGTGAACCCATTGTTCCTGATCTTTTGAAACTGCTCCCGCCTGCTTTTGATAAGGAGGCCGATGGAAGCACTGTTAGATCAGACAGGCTTTGACGCCAGCTRCCGAACAAAGCAGCATTCCAAGAACTGCCGATGGAAGTCGATCTAAACCGTCCTGAGCCTGAATTCTCTTCCCTAACTACCTTCAATGGGTTTTCCAAAGCCTTGTGGATGTATTTCATTAAGGGCCGCCTTGAAGGTTTCGGATTGAGGCAGGACTTGGCGACAACAGCCACAGCCCACACTTCTTCCAATAGATCCTCGTCCACAATCAAGGATGGATCCAGTATCTTCATCATGAGTTCCTTGTTGTTTATGCTGATGCACGGTAAGGTCTGATCTAACCATTCTCTGATTTGGGCGTCGGCCGAGGCACTAATCCCGAGCTTTCCTGTCACCAGYTCAAGCAACACCTTGCCAAAGCAGTAAACATCATAGGTACATACTGCTGTCTGCAAACCTGGTTGTGGAAATGGATGAATTTAGTATATACTTATACAGAGTTCTATGCTGTCAGTGGAACAAGTAAAACAAAGTGCGGTGTTCGAATACCGAAACCGTAGAAAATGAGGATTTTTCTGTTGGGTAGGTAATGTTTGATTGAACAAAGAAAAGTTCAGCAAAGTTGGACTAGACTATGGTAGGACATATTCAACTATGTTTACTGAGAACTTTAAAATGGCTACTTTTTTGGGTCGAATTTTACAACTCATTCTCAAATAGGCATAGCCACTCAATAGTGTTATGCCTATCAATGTGATCACTAATACCAGAGAGAAGTAAATGACAACAACAATTCTCCAATGTGAAGCCCGTGGGCAACCGATATATCTAAGAGCCTGGTGCAACACTGTTCATATGGATTCAACTTTTTGTTGTTAATTCTCGAAGACGACCCTTCACCTCATGTTTGAGAAATGGGTAGCCAGACCCAAGAGTGCAAACCAATTAGACAACTAGTTCAGGAAAACTAGATAGTTTTGTAATTTACTAATTTCAAGGGGTTTGTAGTTTCAGCCAAACGAAAATGAATTAAAATTTCCTTTCTAACTAAACTTTGATGTTATATGCTAAGCAAGACCATGACATGAGTTGAATGAAATGCTAAGTTTATTACTACATCCACGACACTATGATTCATGAAACTGTTGGTGGAAAACAGATACAAAGACGAAAAATCGGCTAGTTTTCTACATACCTGAAGAGCCTTGATCAGATGACCTGCACATCATTTGGAGAAAACAATTATCAGAAAATAATAAAAGAATAATATCACACAATAGTCAAATCTTTGCAACAGTTCTTTCACCATGATCACAAATAGAGAACATAAAAATGATGAAAACAGATAGACTCGTCTGTTGAGAAACTACTTACTGTGGCAACCTCAGCAACTTGGTAAGTCTGCTCGGTTGGCCATCCCCTTCTTGGGCACACACGTCGCTCAAGCTTCCGAGCCGCACTTCAAATTTATCATCAAGAAGTATGCTACTTGCTTGAACATCTCTTGATTACCAAAAGAAATCAAAGTCAATACTATTATTGTCGGTAATCTACTATGCTAGTGCAGAATCCTTAAGATGCAGTGATGCACATTAAGCAGCCAAATATGTATCTAATTTTTACGACCAGGTACCGAGGGGCCTCACACCCTGAATTATGCTCATGGCCCACCGCACTAATCTTTGAGAGGTTTCTCCCATCTAAAAGCTAGTTTCAGGAGACGACAACAACGGTTTTAAATTGTCGAGTTTTTCACCTATGGCCTAAGGGGGCTTTGGAAGCTATCCCAAACATCCAATAGACAGCCAAACATGATGGTTAGGAAGAAAATTAAGGCTAATGAAGGAGATGCAAGACAATGTTGCAATTTGTGGAGCAAAAATAAGTATGATTATCTAAATGGGAAAGCTATGGAAAAGATGAATGCAAAAGAAAAAGGAAAAATTTTGTGGTACCTGTGCACAAGGGGTGGAGTACAATCATGATGCAGGAAAGAAAGGCCCTCAGCAGCTCCTAATGCAATTTTTAGTCTTGTAATCCAATCCAGTGACTGCAAACTGTCATCATCTGCCTTAACTTCCTTGAACAAGGAAGATGACAAGTCACCATTTGGCAGATATTTGTACACCAGGAACTTCTCGTCTTCATTCTCCAAGCAGTGGCCAACAAGGGGAACTAATCTTACATGTGAAACCTTACTAAAGAATTCTAATTCCACCAAGTGAGCATCATTTTTAATTGTACGCAGATTGACCCGTTTGATAACAACACGGATCCCGTTTCGCAATACACCATGGAAAAGATCCCCCGAATGGCCACGTTTGATAAGGTTCAAATTGCTAAAATCGTTAGTTGCTTGAAGCAACTGCTGGAACTTGAATGCTTCTCCTAAACTCGAAAAGTTGATCGACAATTCGGGAGGTGGTTCGGCATCCCCAGAGAGAACTGGTCCCACAACACCCCCTCCTCCTCTTTGATTAGTAGTGCTTCTCTTCCGCCTCCACAGGAAGAAAAGTATCAGCAACACTAGTAGCAAGATAAGAGCACTTCCACCAATAACACTGCCCAAGATAATAGCATTTCTACTGCTCTTCTTGGATTCTTCTGCTGGCGGAGGTTGTGTTGGGCCTGTCGCCTTGGGCAAGCCGAAATTATCGAAAGTGAGGCCCCTTGCAGAATAGAAAGATGTACATACAGCCAGTGTCCTCTGGTTAGCCACATTTTGGAGGCAGTTACTCACGAAAGATAGGTTGGCGAGTAGATATTCAGGAATTCTGCCTTCAAAGTAGTTTCCCGACAGATCAATGGCACTAAATCTTGTCAATATGGGTGTAAGGCTCCCATAAAACATATTCTGAGATGCATTAAGTACAGCACCAGTAATATTCAAACTTGAGCTAGAATTAGGCAGCATTCCCGTTAAACTATTCCCGGAAACATCAACAAGCTTCAATCTGGGCATTGACCAGAACACATCAGGGATCGAGCCAGAAAAGTTATTACTTCTCAGAACCAAGGATTGCAACTGTGTTAAAGTGCGGAACAAAGTGTCAGGCAAGGAACCAACAAGAAAATTTCTCCTGAATACCATGCTTCGCAAGCTCGTTAATTTTCTTAAATCCGTAGGCAATGGTCCAGACAAAGAATTGACACTAAGGTCAAGGTCAACTAAGCTAACAAGCCCTCCAAATTGAGCAGGTATTGAAGAAGACAAACTGTTATTTGAAAGATTTAGATACCGAAGCTTCAATAGGCTCCCAATGCCTGGAGGGATCGACCCTGCTAAGTAATTAGATGAAAGGTCAAGCAGAGAAAGATTGCCAAGAGATTCAAGCGAGGGAGGAATCATTCCTGTGAATGTATTATGTGACAAATCAAGAAATGAAAGGCTGAACAGTTTGCCCAAATTAGAAGGCAGTGTCCCAGTAAGTCTATTATCAGACAGATAAAGACCAGTCAGGTTGTTCAAATTCCCCAGACTCAATGGAATAGAACCAAATATGGAACAAGACCGCAGATCAAGCACTCGCAGCAAGCCGAGACGCTGCCCGAACCACTCAGGAACGACACCCGGAAGCAAGAAATTTGAAGCATTAAAGGACTGCAAAAAGGTCAAGTTAGTCAAGGCCTCAACAGCAAATTGAGGGTTCTGCTTACCAATTCTTGTTCTTCTAAATCCAGCAATGTTGATCTCAGTTACCCTACCATTCTGACACTTGATACCCTTCCAGCCAGAGCAAGGGTCACCCTTTATGGGCCACTCCTTGCTTCTCAAACCCAACGATGATCTGAGTTCGAGCAACGCAGCTCGGTCGGCTGGTGAAGAACTCAGTGAGTCTTGTTGTTGAAATGTGGGCTCAAAGAGCAAGAACAACCAGAATGCAAACTGTATCATAAGTTGCTTAAAAACCATGGTTCATAAACAGAGGACTAAATCTAAAACCCTACAACTTCCCATCTCTCTCACAATTTTCTATTTACATGGCTACTACCTACTCTAGTTTCACTGTAATCAAATTGCACAAAATTAAACTTACCCAATTCCCAAAATTGTATAATCTTCTTCCCCTGTTCCTGAAAAACCCCAAAGGAACTCGTACCCTTTTCCTCAACAGAGAAGCTTCCTCATCTGTCGCCTTCAACCTTCATCTTCTGCCCTCTTACTTCTACTCTTCATCCTCCCTCTCTGTGACAAAATCCATCGTTCTTCACTTTCTTTGATTCAGAGAGATGGGTAATCCAGAAAAAGGGAAAACTCAAAAGAAAAAACCAAAAAAAAAAATCAGAGAAGTTGCAGTGATATAATAATTTCAGAGAGAGAAATTAGGTTAGTCAAATACGAGAGTGGACTATCACTCTCTCTC
>NW_019104495.1:2567175-2591100 GCF_001995035.1 Momordica charantia | reverse complement strand
TACCCCACGTATACCGAGCCTCCCCTCAAGTAGTCACTCATCCGTCTACTCTCGGACCCGAACGAGGCACAACCTGATAGAGCACACCTACGGATTACACCATGACCACACCTTTCGAGACTCACCACTTACCACTGGTTAAGGACAACGGTACCCCGAGTACCCCACGTATCTCCATAATGGTATGATATTGTCCGCTTTGGGCATAGCCCTCACGGCTTTACTTTTGGTTTCACCCAAAAGGCCTCATACCAACGGAGATAATTGTCCTCTCTTATATCCCATGATCATTCCCTTCCCTAGCCAATGTGGGACTTTGTTTGCAATCACCTTACAAACCCAACAATCCTCCCCTCAAACAAAGTACCACCGAGCCTCCCCTCAAGTAGTCACTCATCCGTCTACTCTCGGACCCAACAGAGCTGACATACTCTAAACTATTAGAATGATAACAAGATTTTATCCACTTGAACTATGCTTGAGCTGACATAAATTATTTATAGTTACACTAATGATGCTCACGATTTTATATTTTTTTTAATACACAACATATGAGGTGGGGATCAAACTTACGATCTCTTAGTTGGAGATATATACAAATTACCGCTGAGCTATGTTCACTTTGACACGATTTTATAGTATAGAAGTTAGGTTGACGAGAGATAAATTTAAAAATTATATATTTATTGGATATGTATTCATTACAACCAATCACATAGGTGGATATCATATTTAATAATTTTTGGAATTTGAACTGATTCAATTTGGTGAAATTAAAATGAACAGTAAGATGAAATTTTCTTAAATTAAAATAGAATAAAATAATACTGAGACAGAGATCAGGGTCTAATATATATATGTTTTTAATTTTAAAATAAACCAGATATACTACTGACGACCTTTCACGTAGATATTCCACCACTTTAATATTTTATTTGTTTATTTTTAACAGATAAATTGATATATAGAATATTTTGATAAAAAGAAGATATATATACATATATATATATATATAATATTATTACTGGAATCCACTTCTGGAATAATAATAAAATATGATAAATGAATAATTTTTATTTTAACTTCTTTCAGGATAGTTTCTTGAAATTATTTTCTACCCTTTTAATTTCTTTTTAGGATCTTTTTGTTTATTATTATTATTATTTTGGTAGAGCTAGTATGTATAGAAACTGAAATTTTAATTTAAAGTAAATAATTGATAACTTTGAGACACGCTCTTAGCTTCTTCTTCTTTTTAGTACAACACGAGGGGTGGAGAATTGAACTCACAACCTCTTGGTTGGAATATATGCCAATTATCGCATGCTCACTATGACGAGAAAGCTACACGAGTTTGATGATGGTTATGCGACGATATGGTTTGAGCACACCGAGATGATAATCATACAATAAGCAATGCTATCATATATGAATCAAGTATTCGAAACAGGGTAAAGTTATGAGTGAATAAAAACATGTATTAGAAGAGTTTTTATGAGATAATTATCTAATATTTTATTACAAACAATGTGACTGAGCCACACAAGGTGCATCTGAAGTTTGAGGCCAAATAATTTATACTCACAAACATCAATTAATGGCCATCAGATTATTATTACTTTTTTTTTTTTTGGCAAAGGATCCAAAATATTTTCTCTCTCCATTGAGGCAAATAATATAATTTTTAGAATATAAATGAATTGACTGTTAATTGCACATTAAGAAAGGAATCGGGTGTTTCAAAAAAAAAAAAATAAGAAAAAAAGGGAAAAAGAAAAAGAAAGGAATCAGGGGTATTTTAGGGTTTTCATCTAACTTAAAGTATATAATTATTTAGATTTTTTTTTCTAAACCTAGAAAGGGAAGGAAGAGAAAAGTTTGGTTATATAAATTAATGCATTGTCAATGAGTGGCTAAGCACACACTGATTTTCTTCTACAATTACTTGTAATATTTAATGCAAAAAAAATCTAGATCCAACTGCCCAATGGAAAGTCACATAAGATTTCAATGTGAATATGGGAACCATACATTTAATTATTTTATTATATAATAAAGTGTGTATTTATATATTTTTCCTTCAAAATATATATATATATATATATATATATATATTTGACTTCAATCTGGATTGGAATTTGAACCTCGTATACATGTATGTATATAAAGTGAGAATATTGACATATAGCAAAATAAATCTTGTCATATTTTCATATATTGGTCAATATAAAATAGTAAATATTTGCAAGACAATAATTTTCTTATTATGATTGATGTGGTGTGACTTTACAGGTGATTAATATATACACACATATGTGAAATATTATAAATGTTAGTTTTGAATATTGCTCTCATCCTTGAAATTTTATAATTTATTTTATGTTAGTTTTTGAGAGCTGTTTTAGATGATTTTAATTTGGATATTGAACCATGCCTTTTTTTTTAGTTGTTTTTTTAGTACAACATGAGGGTGGGATCGAACTCACAACTTCTTGATTGGAAATATATACCAATTACCGTTGATCAATGCTCGCTTTGACTTTTTTTGGGTTGTTATTATTATTGGAAATATATACCAATTACGGTTGAGCAAGACTCGCTATATATCAATTACGGTTGAGCAAGGCTCGCTTTGACTTTTTTTGGATTATTATTGTTATCAAGTTTTTGTATTGCACGTGACAAAAATCTAAGTAATACTGGATGAATTTGCTCTCTCTTTAAAAATAACATTTATTTGGTTTGACTTTTATATTCAGAATGGATGAATTTGAGTTTTTTGTAATGTAAAACAAAAATTAACTAACAAATACTCAAACAAGTTTGTGCGAAAGTTTAGAAACAAAAGAAAAAAAAGTGTAAGGATGAGAATCAAAATTGTATATTTGTGAAAATTCAATGCTACTTTTTTATAAAAAGGTAAAGAATTCTAAATAATTTATAAATTAGTCTAGGTTCTAGTGGTCATATTTCTATTTTTAAAAATGGTAATATTATTATTATTATTATTATGTGGGGTTGGACCAAAAAAAAAAAAAAAGGAAGAGAAATCTTGTTCTCCAAACCTTAGGTCTAAATTTTGTTTAGTGATAAAAAAAAACCATATTCACTAAATGTGATGAATAAAAAAAAGACTCATTTGAAAAGTTCTTAAACCATATTTATATGTGGAAAATTTTTGTCGAATATTATAAATGTGAGAATTCAAATTTGAGTTTGAAAATATAAAAATGCCTAATCACTTGAAATTTGTTGAGACAGAAATATATGAAATATATTTATTAGATGGTTTACACAATTTTAATATATGGATCAAAAGCCCACACTCAAATGGGTCATATGGATGAATAATTACACAAAAGCCAAAAATAAACTTAGCACTTGGACTTGGACCTTACTTTCATATATAAAAAATATATGACAAATACATATATAAAAAAATGGAATTAATACATAGATGCTCTATTTAGAAATCGTAATTACATAGAAGGATGAAAAATTATAGAATTTATACTCTTATCATGAAACAATCCTAATTAGATGGTACCCATAACACAAATTAATAGTATATCTTTAGGACCCATCTCAATCTTAAATAATTATTAAAATTTAGAATTGGTAAATTGGGGGTCAAATCCCGCTAATGGTACCTTCCAAAATTAAAAAAAATCTCAAAATCCCAAAAAATCCATCCATTTTCGAAACTCACCATTTTCTTCTTCCTCATTTTTCTTTTCTTCCTCCGACCGTCGGTTTTCCTTCCTCCGACCATCCGTTCCTCTTCTTCGACCCTTCGTTCCTCTTCTCCGACCGTCTGCCTTCCTCTCGGGCCGACTCCGCTTTTCTTTGTCGCAAGAGCCTTTCATCTCTGACCGCCTTCGAAAAGAGATTTCCATCGGTTCTTATTCTCCAGGTGTTTCTGCTTGCCTTCGTCTCCGGCCGACGTTAGCCTACCTTCATCTCTGACCGCCTCAATTTTTCTCAGTCGCCAGAACAGTCCATTTCCAGATTGAAAGGTTTGGAAGGGATGTTTTCAATTTCTGATTTGGCGTGGAATATTGTATATGTGAGGATAACTATAATAAATGTAAATGTAATAAATAAGGTTAAAATCAGAATTAAAATAAAATCCTACCACTAAAAATCTAAAAATATAAAAATAGAAAAATTTAGACATTTGTGTAAATAAATTTCTAAAACAATCTCTGACATATCTCAAAAAAAAATTCATTAAATTTAGCAGTGAAATTATTATTGTCATTATTATTTTTAAGACTTGTGGCTAATTTTATATGGTTGGACGATGATATCATTTGTAGGAGCATCGGTTTTTCTTGCTATATATGTTCGATGATCGATGTTTGTTTGTTTTTTTTTTGTTTTTTTTTTAATTTTTAAATTCTCTCTTTTTGAGAGGCTATATTTGGACGAAGATCAATTTTGGTAGTGTTTGAATTTAGTGTGATTGGTTGGTTGGTTTTTAGCAAATTTCTAATTTGGTTTTGAGGGGTACTAATTTAACTATCTTTTAATACTAATTTCATTGCTTATAAAAAAATATGTTGAAATATTATTTGGTATATCTTATTTTCGGATTTTATTTATTTTAATCCATATATTTTAAAATGTCCATTTTGATCCATACTTTCAAATTTTGTCAATTTTTTATCCCTATATATACTTTTGAAACGTCTTTGTTGGTTTTTGTATTCTAGAAAATGATAATTTGGTTCCTGTATGCAAAATTATAACACAAATTCTCATACATAACAAAAAACTTAAAGGCTATGCAAATATTTCATCAATATTTCAAGAAGTGTACTGAGCGTAGTATTATTTTGAAGTTGCGGTAGAAAAACATAAGATAAAAAAAAAAAAGCAAAAGGACTAAAACCATTCTTTTTAAATACATTGACTAAAATGAAACCTTTTGAAATACGAAAATCAAAATGGAAAAAAGTATAAACCTTGACAACTTAAAAAGAATGAATGCGTATAGCTTAGTGGTTAAGACATTTTGCTAATTTTTTAGAGGTTAAAGATTCAATTCTCAATTCTCATATATATTTATTCTACTAAAATAAAGTATAATTAACTTGTTAAAATATATATCCTGACTAAAAGGTCACAAATTTAAATCTCCAAAACTTCACATATTATTATATACTTAAAAAATGACAAAAGATTATAAGTATATGGATTAAAAACCTAAATAATTCTTTAACATTGTCGTTTTATATAAGTTAATTTGCATTTGTTTTTAATGTTAAATATGTTGGGTTTGTAAGGTGATTGCAAACAAAGTCCCACTTGGCTAGGAAATAGAATGATCATGGATATATAAGGGAGAGACAATTACTCCATTGGTATGAGGCCTTTTGGGTGAAACCAAAAGCCAAGCCGTAAGGGCTATGTCCAAAGCGGACAATATCATGCCATGTGGAGAGATTTAAATTGATTAAGACATATATTTTTGACTAAAAAGTCAGAGATTTTAATCCACCTCTACGTTTGGTTAAGGAAAAAAGAAAAAAAGGATGTATGATCAATGATTATATATTTTGTACTATAAAACTACGAAATGAAGAATCTTTCCAAATTTGGATTTTAAACCCTTCTAAGAAAATTTGGATATTTATTCAAGACATTCCTTATAGATATGAATGCCATATACATACCATAAGTACAAAACCAAATCTCTCCTCTTTGAGAGGAACAAAATTTCAAAATAAAACTCTTCTTTATTCTTTGAGTAGTACAATTACATTTAAAGGGTTACATATAGGAAGAAAATTCAAATGCTTCTTTCTTCTTTTATTCTTCCAGCTACTGCACCAGCTGGTTCAATGATTAGCTCTTGTTTCTCATCCTGAGAGAAAAAAAAACTGTTAAATCTGGGAGCTCTTAATCCTCAAATAAGTTCGGTTCAAATTCATTCAAATAATGTAGAAGATCAATGTCAATATAAGAGAATCTCAAATATATGATTAGGTGTCGTGACATAAATTTGAAGTATAAAAAAGCCGAAATGTGTGAGCATTGTGACATTATCGTGACATTTTTTTACGTCGTCAAAGGGCAAGTACTAACTAGGGAAGAGAGTGAGTCCCATGATATATAATGGACACTTATATCCACTAGTATGAGGTCTTTTGGGTGAAACTAAAAGTTAAGCCGTAACCCTATGGAGATACGAGGGATACTTGGAATACCATTGTTCTTAACAAATCTTTATTAATATTCTAACGTAAAGACTACCATATACCTCTTTTTGTCGGAAAATCATCATCGTTCGAGGTTTGATAGGGGAAGGGAACATGACCGGATTCGATATGCTTGACATCCTCCACAAGAAGTTGGTAGTGCCTCTTGACTTCCTCTTCAGTTTTCTCTCCAACAGCCTTTGCAACATTCAGCCATCGCTCGGGCGTGTCTTGATCATACACTGCCAAAGCCTCTTCAAACGCCTTGTTTTGCATTGCAGTCCATGCACTCGACCCACGAGACGACATTGAAGCCATTGACAATAATGCTTCCAAATACAAAACACAAAAAGGAAGCTTTTGATGAAGTTATGAGAAAACAAGAAGGTTGGAAAGAGGACTCAAAAGTTTGCAAGGAAAAGAATGATGTGTGTGCCAAAAGAACTGGGGAGTTGGGGGCTCTTTATAAGCAAGAAGCCAATAGGGTTTATAGGTGGGGTGACTCCTAGTTGGGCAATGGGAAATCTTTTGCATTGGAAAAGGGAATTTTAATGATTTGGGTCCTTAGGAAACCACAAGATGAAGTAAGAACAAAAAAAATATGGTAGAAACAATTGGAGATTGTAGAATCAGTCCCTCTTTCAGAAAGGGCTTTGCTTTTTAGAAAATACTTCACATTTGTTGAAAAAAATTTACATGTTACGTTTCTTTCTCTTAGTTGTCAAATATTTAATGGCGGTAAGAACACTATAAGTCCTCATCGATATAGAGCCAAATATTTTCCTTTTTTTCCCATCCCGGCCAAAAGAACAAGAAATTGTAATGGAATTTGTGAGAAGTTAATTAGATGAGGGGCTAACAATCTAGATATGGTTGGTTGTAATATTCTCTGTAATCAGAAGTGTTCAATGAGGTTGAATGTCTCTTGCTAATATTTGTTGTGTTGACAAGTACTAATATAGTTGATGAAGAATTAAGTATTGTTTATAAGGTTGACATCAATATAATTACTTGAGAGATGAGTAGTGGAAGAAGGTTTTATATGTTGGTCTATCATAGATATATTTCGAAATTTTCGCCATTCCACAAATGAAGAACGTTTTTTTGTTGTATTTGAATTAGATCCATATATTATAAACCTTTGTTAGATTCCTTATCTAATGGTGACTTTTTTGAGTATCTAATGTAAGATCGTTAACAATAATCCTACGAATATGATCTATGCCAAGTGTTAAATATGAATAAACTACCACTCAATTCAAAAGCTTAAGCTTATAGATTGGATAAATTTAATTCATATTTGAATATCTCGACACCAAGAAAGCTAAAGCAAGATAGAAGTATACTCTTAATATATCTCCATCAACATTAATTGATGTGCAGTCACATATTTTACTTTTTTTTTTACTGTATTTGCAATTTTTTTTAATACAACATGTGTGGTGAGAGATCGAACTCACAACCTCTCAGTTGAAGATATATACCAATTACAATTGTGCTGTACTCGCTTTGGCACAATTTATTTTTTGAACTATGTTATTTTGTAATATGAGATTTTGCTAGCTGCCAAATCTATATTTATATATGGTGTGTTTGAGAGTGATTTTAGTATGACCAAAATCACTTTTGCCCAAAAATCACTTCCCTTTCCAGTGATCATGTTTGACAAATTAAAAAATGTTAAGTATCACACATTGAAAAGGAAAGAGACCTTACAATGGTTTATAATAGACATGGGCTACTCCTCTCGTTGCCAATTGATTTTGGGATGGAACCCCATAAATTTTAATAAAAAATTGATTTTAGAAAAATTTAAAATCACTTTTAGATTGATTTTTAAGGTAACATTTGCAAGGTAATTTTGGAAAATCAATTATAATTAAATCTCTTTTTTCAAAATCACTCATTCTACCATCACTCCCAAACACACCCTTAATTTATACATATATCAAATTATTTACGTCGTATTTAGAACCCTATATTAGGGTGTAAGAAGTGAATTCTAAATATGATGAATAGGAAGAGGATAATATCAAGAAAACTAATTACTATTTTATCTATCTACAAACACTGAACAGTCTCTCAAAGAATGTACTAAATAATACAAAAAGATGACATAAATCCTATAAATATATTTCTTGGTCCTCTGTAAATTTTGACACACTCAAAGAAATAATCTTTTGCATTTTTCAAAGATAGTTTTTGACAGTTTCTATATATTTCCCATTATTACCACACACCTGTATTACAAAGTGAAATAAAGCAATTCCTATGTGATTTCATTTTGATTCATGATGATATATTTAAAAAGGAAAAGAAAAAATACTCTTTCATGATGATCAATAAGTTTTTTTCTCTCTTATTAAAAAAAAATATTTTTGGTTTTTCAAAACTTAGCAATTAGATCTAACTATCAACTAAGCCTACTTTCGATCGACATGTATTTAAAAGTATTACGATTCAAACAAGGGTAAAATAAGAGGAGCTAGTAATCTATGTCTATTATAAATTTAGGTCCTCTTCTTTTCAATGTGGGATCCTTAATTAACATGCTCCCTCAAGATCGTGGCTATTTTTGGCTCATCGATCTTAGCCTCGTTTTAGCATTTTAAGCTCTTCATGGGATTTTATCTCAAAACCAATGTCTATTATAAACTATTGTAAGATCCATTTTCTTTTCAATATAAGATCCTTAACATAAACATCAGAATTATATAATGAGTTGAGCTATATATATGAATAAAGGGTTTCTGTCTTTTTTTCAATTATTATTAAAGTAGCATACCTCATTTGGAATTTAAAGCCTAGATAATTCATTCTCTTCAAAAGGAGTATTTTCTCATGTAATTGATTGAGAAAAATTATTATTATGTTGATGTTCCTGTGAAAAAGTAATAAATTAGAAACGAGAGTTTAAATTAAATTCATTTAGAAATTATTACATGCTAAATATATAAACAGACAAAGCACAAAGATAGATAAGACACTTAATAAAAGTATGTTGAATAATGAGAAAATTTCAACGAGAATGAGATGCTCGAAGATAAGACTTTCTACACGATTCTCTCCTATGCAAAAACATTACACCACACCACACAAACACACAAATGACCAAAAAAAAAAAAAAAAAAAACCTAAAATGAGATACTCATGTCAACATGAACCCACTCAGATCCATAAAATAAATTAAGAGGAGAATATATCAAAAGCAGCCTTTTATCTAAGAGATTAGCCAATTATCTAGAATGTTAGAAAAAAAAACTTGTTTTGAATTTTTTTTTTAATTTCTCGATGTTTATGGGATTCCATCTTAAAATTAATTAGCAATAAGAGATAATTCAGGTATATTATAAATTTCTTTTAGGTCTCATRAGAAGGCAATCAAGATTTTATTTATTATTTTCAAATTTTCAATTTGAAATTTTAATATGAAAATTTTATTTTATTTTCTTAGGATTAGTATGTTCTTTTATTTTATGAAAGAAGATAAATGTTAATAGGTAAGGTTTATTTAAATTTTTTACGAGAGAAAATAAGTGTAATATAACATTTTATTGGATAAAGAAAGATGACATTGTGGATCTATATAACTTTGGCATATGACATCTCATGTTAGGATTAAAAAAAAAAAGAAAACAGGGCGCCAAGGAAGACTAATTGTTTGGTAGGCAATCCATATGTTATTTGTGGTTTCCGATTTTGAATTTGAAATTTTAATATGAAGATTTTATTTTATTTTCTTATAATTAGTATGTCTTTTTATTGTATAAAGGAAGATAAAATTTAATAGATAATATTTATTTAAATTTTGTTTAAAAGAGAAAAAAATTGCAATATAACATTTTATTCGATAAAAAAAATGACATTATGGTGACTTGAACTCAAGAGACTACTACCAGAGCATCAGATTTGTATAACTTTAACATATGTCATCTCTAAGAGACGACATGCTAGGATTTAAAAAAAAAAATACATGGTGCCAAAGAAGCGCCATGTGATTGGAAAACTCACGGGTCGTCTTTTTGTCTTTTCAGGAGACAAATCTGTAATTTTTCAAGTATTATTTTTTGAAATAGTTTGGTAGACAATATATATTTGAAATTAGTATATTAGAAAACACATTACTAAAAAAAGAAGTCTTTATAAATGATTGGAAGAATTTCTATCACTTTCACTCAATATTATATTCTTAGCCTACAAAAGAAAAGAAAATGACACTTCCTCATGAGGGTATAGGCTACTCTAAATATATGTTGGAATATATAATAGGCTATAGGGGCAAACAAAAGGCATTGAGGATTCAAAAGCTAGGGCTTTATCATGCCATGGCTTTATGTTGCAACTTGGGTTCTATGGACAAGACTTGTCACACTTGTCTTTGGTTTATTCACTTTCACCCATGGAATCTACCAAACTTAACTGTTTAGTCAAATAATTTTAACCAATAAAAATATGCTTCTTAAAAATTCATATAAAATCAATACTCACTACAAAAAAACTAGGTAAAACTGACTATCAATGACGCCACTGTAGCCACGTGTCACTAATTTGTCCACTGTGTATATAACCCTCACGACTTTACTTTTGCTTTCCCCCAAAGATCTCATATAAATGGAGATAATTGTTCTCATTTATATACCATGAATCACTATTCTCCCTAATCAATGTGAGACTTCGTCTGCACACTTTACAAATCCAACAACACTATTTCGCAAAGTGAGTCATATCTTTTGGAAATAATCTTAATATTGATTCAAATTTCTACTTCTACATAGCTCGTCGGTGGTCATAATCTTTTACTTTTCCTTATTTTTTTCTTAGATCTTAAAAAGAACCATCATATATGTAAACACAGTGACCAAGTATTATTTATATGTAGAAAAATGAAAGTCAAAGATAACTCGAAGTACTAATTCAAGGACCACCATAGAAGGGAATAGTCCCAAAAAAAAAAAAAAGGGAAAAAAGGGGAGATTCTGAAGATATATATTACTTTCAAATGGACAAAGATTCTAAGCATAAAGTTTATTTTCATGTGTAGTTTTCAAATAATCATCACCATTCAATTCATCTTGAAAGTGTGGGTCTAATATTCATCGCTAGCGAATCTGATTATCATAACATGTCACGAGTCTTTGTCTTTCATTTTCTTTAATTGGTGTTCTTCATTTTGACAAAGAAAAATTTGTTAAAAGTCATGTGGAAAGAAAGTACCTTGGGTGATTTAGTTTTGATACATTCATGCATTAATCTAGCTATTTAGTGATCAAATGAAATGGTATTACTATTATCTTTTCTAGATACAAAGTGAAACATAAATTGAATTACATACAACAAAACGAGTCATTGAAATTGTATTTAATTGAGTATAGTCCTTCCGGGTAAAAACTGAGTGGTGTCAAAAAGCCAATTAAGCTACATGGGCTAGGTCAGGAAACCAATCCAGCACGTTCGAGCACATTGGAGGAGATCCGGGTGCATAGAGAGGCCAAGTGCTATTGAACGTCCCATACAGAGGACAACCAGTGGGTAGAGTGTTGAAACTATGTACACAAACTACTGTTGGAACTAGAAGAGGAGATTAGATGATAAACGATTGTTGTGCCATGGTTGAACCACTACCTTGAAAGCAATTTCGGCACGACCACGGTGCTAAATCGTATATATGCTGGTTGCTTCCGAAGGTTAACACAAATCCGAACTCAGACGTATACTCACCGGAGCCGAATATTTTACCTTTTGTCAATACGATCACTCAGTGTTAAGGATCCTACATTGAAAAAAAATAAGGGACTTAACAAAGATTTATAATAAATATACTTGGGYTACTAGTTGGCGCAGCATATTGCTCCCTGTGGACACGTGAGTCGGAGGAACCCCCTCTCTATATAATGATCTGTCTCCATATATAAAAAAGTGAGCAATTCTAATTGAAGGTAAGCCACATTTTACCTCGAAACAGACTCTCACCCTTGAGATTAGTGCCTCCTTATTCTTTCTGCTCCATACTTATTTGCTCCATCCTTGGATTCTAACTTAAGCATTGCAATGCATTCGACAGATCAACACCACACTTATGCYAGATAATTTCTTTACATGGGCATCAGGATTTTAGAGACGTGGGCATATATGGCACCTACGTGGACCTCACCAAAAAATTCGGCATCAACCTCTTTAATATGAAGTAAGCAACTATAATAACATGTATTTGAAATGTATGGACAAGTAAATTCATGGGAGAGTCAGATCACAATACTTATAGGACCTTTTTGATTTGAGTTAACCAATTAGGGTTCTTTCTTTTCAAATTGCCTTTCTTATAAGATTCCATATATAGCCTTAAAACTTGAAACCCTTTAAATATTTATCATACCAAATATGTCCCAACAAGTTTTAGATCTTCACAGAAGTGAATAGAATAAACCATCAAGTGTGACAAGGTATTGCCCTTAGGATTGGGGACTGCCCTAGAGCAAGTTGCAGCTTAAAGCCATGGTAGGACAATTCTAGCTTTTATGATCCTGATGCCCTTGTTTCCCCCTACCCTTAATTACCTATATATTCCAATGGATATTTAGTGTAGCCTATACCTCTTTTCTAGGAAGAGAATATAATATTTGTGTGAATGTGATGAAATATATACTTCCAATCATATATATAATGCAAAAAGTTTTTAGCATATAAAGTATACAACCTTTTGAAAGATTATATTATTATGGCAAAAGAAGCAAAAAAAAAAAAGTTTTTATTTCATTGGATAGTCACTTAAGTAGGAGGTATTAATTATTTTTATTTTAATACAATATGATGTGGGGATTTGAACTCACGCATTTTTGGTAAAAAATAGATGCTTAATCAGTTTATTTACACTCAGCTTAACAAATTTTTAATTTGTTTTATAAGATATGGGGACTAGTGTTGTCATGAGAGCACCACCTTCTCAAATTATATATTAACTTGCTGTTGATGTAGAAATCTCTGACTTTTACCAAATCATTATTGGAACTCTTATCTTTGAGAATGATTAACTTGCTGTTGATGTAGAAATCTCTGACTTTTACCAAATCATTATTGGAACTCTTATCTTTAAGCATCTCATTCTCGTTGAAATTTTCTTCACTATAAAAATACACTTTTTGAATGGATCTCTTTTTCTTGCTCTGTCTTTCTACTCATTTCATCATAACTTTGATATGCATTATAATATAATCATGTTTCAATTTCCTAGTTTTATATTTTTCTTCAAAACATCGCCATACTCTTACTTCTCGACTTTCTTTTCTAACTATATGATATATTTGCTATTTCTCTTAATTAGAGTGTTTTATATTAATATTCATGGAGTTCCATCTCAAAATCAGTTGACTATGAGAGAAGTAGCCTAGATCTATTATAAACCTACGTAAGGTCCTTTTTCTTTTTAATGTAGGATACTTAACAGTTTCATCCACTTTGTATATTTTTCATAGATAGTATCTAGTATCTGGTTAAAAAAGAAAAACTATTGCTTCTATACTCGACCAATTACAATACCGAAACTTATTTGTTCAAAATTTGCCATCACTTTCGAGGAAGGTAAAAGAAAAACTCTTTGGAATTGGATCTTGATTCTCCCTCTCCAATTGTCATGTGTCTTTTGTTCTTTACCACATCTTGTGGTTTCTAAAGATTCAAATCATCAACATTCCCTTTCAAATGCAAAAGATTTCCCATTGCCCAATTGGCAATGCTACCCTCGGGCCTCCTCCTTATAAAGAGCACCCACAGCCTGCTCTTTGGCACATATCACTAAATATTTTCCTTGCAAACTCTGAGTTCTTTGAAGGCTTTCCTTTGTATTTGTCTTTATTTTTGACAATATTATCAATATATGGCTTCAATGTCTGCTCATGGGTCAGGTTCATGGACTGCAATGCAAAACAAAGCGTTTGAAAGGGCTTTGGCAGTGTATGATGAAGATACACCTCAGCGATGGTTGAATGTTGCAAAGGCAATTGGTGAAAAAACTGAAGAGGAAGTCAAGAGGCACTACCAACTTCTTGTGGAGGATGTCAAGCATATTGAGTTTGGTGAAGTTTCTTTCCCCTACAGGCGTATGTGACAATGGCCAATGACAAAAACAGGTAATATACTCAGGAGAATGCTATGGGCCCATTTTGCAACGTTTCCGTTATTCTGGTTAATTTAAATTTTTTTTGGATACATGTGTTTTAACTCGCTGAGCTATGTTCTGGTTGGCTCCAGTTTATATTTTTAACGAAGAAAAATTGAATTGCATGCAACCACCATAGATTCAAGAATGACAAAACAATGTTTTCATTCATGTTTTGGAACAAGTTTGAAGTGGGAATAAGAACAAGAATTTTGTTTTTGTTGTTCATAAAATTTCTATACAATTTTGAGACTATTTCTAAAAAAATGAGAAACACAAGAAATACAAATAGTTGTCAAACGATTATATTTCTTGAAATGGTCGGTATCTTTTTGGAAAAAAAAAAGAATTTAGGATTCTTAATAAATTTGGAAACGAAAAATAAAAAATAGAAACGTTACTAAACAGACTCTCTGTATTACTTAAAATTTAGTTTCTATTTGATTTTTAAGTTCTAAAATCAAGACCCGTCAAAGTTTGAGTATAACTTTTAGTTTAGTCCTGAAATTTTAAAAGTTACCTATCTGATCCTTGGGTCCATGAGGCTTCAAGAGAAGAAATGATGAGTATTTAGACAATCTATTATATGAGAAAAGTTGGACTTGGGAAACAAGAAATGGGATCTTGTTCTGTGGAGATAAAACCTAGCCAACCATTGGCTCTTAATTCTCTAGCCAACAAGCTGACGACTTTATATACAACTTGTATTTATATGAGCAGAGGAGTGTCATTATCAATGAATAGAGACCCCTTAGGATATCAAAGTTTCTAATTGTTCCTCCACACTCCTCTTTCAAATTACGATATTTCTACAGTGCTTTCATGTAGCCTCCCTTTTGTATGTTCCTCACGTACTTCTTAATTAATTATCTGGTATCTTAAAAAAAAAATGAATAAAGACCCTTTTGGGAATGGAATCTGTAAACTTATGACTATATGTTTCAAGAAAAAACAAAAGCGGTAGTCTCCAAAGGACAATTTGGGTGGACTTAGGGCTTCAAAAAATATTTTTAAAGTCTTGGATTCAAACCACATGGAACGTAACTTCAATCAAACAATGACTATTTGTATATGTACGGTATGGACCCTATGCCTACTAGGGGCTTAAAAAGGAAAAAGRAAAAACAAAAGCTGCATGAATTGCCTCAGAATTTGGCTCTGGCTCTTATTGTTCATGTTAGTAAACATTACTTTCATTTTTATTCAGCAATATTATATATATCATCACCCAATATTTTCCTCTTCTTCCTTTGTTTTTCTCAGGATGAGAAACATGAAGATCCACTGAGCGAGCTCAGCTCATGCAGTATTGGAATAATAAAAAGAAGAAAATAACCATTTTGCTTGCTTTTGTGTGCCCCTTTAAGTTTTAAATGTAATTGTAATAAAAGAAATAAAAAAAATTATTGCTATGTTATTTTCCATAAGCAGCATCATCTTCAGATTTACAACATGTGAGGTACCGTTGAACTATACTCTTTTAGCCCCATCTTCAATTTTGTTACTTAGAAAAGTTTGCCAATGAATAGTGCATTAAATACATTCAATTGTCTATTAAATCAAAATCATTAACGTTACGAATTTTTGGAATTGGAGATGTGTTTTGTATATTAACTCCTATCCATGAATAAGATTAAATTCCAACACGAACACATCTTAGTGGTAATAATATTACTCTTTTCATTGAAATTGGAATTTCAAATCCCCACATGCTAGCCTTTGTTGTGTTGCAAAAGGTTAATAATTATGTACAAGGCATAAAAACAAATTGTAACTATGAGATTATAATCAGTAAAATATTTCAGTAGCAGATTTAATACGCTGTACTCTCCTTGAGCTACGACACTTTATTTTTGGAAGGTTGAAATCCTTCTTACTCAAAAAAAAAAAAAAAAMCCCCCTCCAAGATTGCTAGCAATTTCCTTCCATTCAATGCCTAATATTTTATATCTCTTTAACCAGGCTAATTTTTCTCTTTTTCTCCCTTCAATTTTGTTTTTTGTTTTTTGTTTTTTTTGAAAAGCCCCCTTCGATTTTGTTACTCTTCCTTTTCTACGAGTAGTTAAGACATTTTATTTAAGAATGGTAAGTTAAAATCCTTGCCTAGTATTTAATTTTATGATGTGATCTTCTTTGGGCTCGGGTCGATATTCGTCGTGGTAGTAATGTTCGGAGCCCGACTACCAACTCGAGGTACCGATCTGGACTCATGACAAAGGTACCCCAAGTATCTCCACAATGGTATGATGTTGTTCGCTTTGGGCATAATCCTCACGACTTTACTTTTAGTTTCATCCAAAAGACCTCATACCAATGAAGATAATTGTCCTTTCTTATATATTATCCATGCTCATTCCCTTCCATAGTTAATGTGAGACTTTGTTTGCATTCACTTTACAAACACAACACACGTATGTGAGCACAATACGAGAAAATGAAAAGTCAAAGATAAGCCACCATCTTCCAAGTTGAAGTAAATATTATATTCGAGGACCACACTCTATATACTACTTTGAAATGGAGGGTGAAAAATTGAGGATCTCAAAGATTCAATGCCATTTGAAGGAGATTCCTTGCAAAAGTTTATTTGATATAATTTTCAACCAAGGCTGTGGCTTCCCAATCCATCCTTATAAAAATGACTCTCATTCATTCTCCAAGCAAATTTCATTATCATAACATGACGTTAGTTGTCGTTGTCTTCTAATTTGATAGTCTTCTTGTTCTTCTTTGATGATGTTCATCTTGATAAGGAATATTTTTTAAGTCATAAAGAAAGTTCAAAGCGAATAATCGATACTTCATGGATATAAGTAGACCTATAAATTAGCTTCGGGACGACATTAAATTAAAATAGCAGCTTCTTCTTGATCCAAAAACATCTCCTTTTTTTTTTAATATAAATTATGACATCTTTACCATTTCTCTTAATTGGAGAGTTTTCTCCTCCTTTGAGGTATGTTTCTCATATTCCTTGTTCAATGAATTGGTGCCTTTTTTCCCCCAAAAAAAAAAAATAGTTTCAAAGTAAAGTCGTAAATAACTAATTTGGTCTTGGTTAAACCTCCCGAATGGTCCTTTTCAACTGTTTTTTACCTACTAAAAATTCACTCATTTTTCCATATTTTCTATCTCAGCCTTCTTAAACTTCATTTAAAGTCACCTAACACACAAACCAAATAACAAAATATTAAACTGTTGCCATGTAAATAGAAAGTGTATCATGCAGTCAACACAGTAACGACACAAACAATATGTGAGATTTGACCAAACCATAAGAATCAAATTGAATCCGGTAAAATTGAACAAAATTGAAACTAAATAAAATTGGTAATTTAAACCCTATATTTTCTCTCAATAGAAGGTAGGAGTGAAAATTTTGAACCAAAAAGTGGGTTAATTATTATGTCCCAAAAAAGGCCAATTCACAAGTAATCTGTGATTTCATTTGACTTAATTAGTGTAGTTGTTGGAATGATTTTTTTTTCAAGTAGCTTTTCATTCAACTTTTTGTATACTTTAATTTGAAGCAATTCATTTTAATAATATCTATATATATATTTCGATTCAACAAGTCATAGTTGTAAGACTCTCCGACTTGAATCGATCAACACATGCTCTAATCGTTTTAACTACTTAAACAATAACTATGGTGGCTACCTACTTAAGGATTTAATATCCTATGAGCTTTCTTGATAACCAAATGTAGTAAGGTCAAACAGTTGTTCCGTAAGATTAGTCGAGATGTCTGTAAGCTGATCCAGACACTCATAGATATGAAAAAATAAAATAAAAATAATACCATATATGCCCAACAAATATTTTAAAATCTATATGGTGAAGTAATTAGACTAATTAAAGTGTGACAAAGATATTCCCCATTGGCTTGGGGACTGCTCTAAGGGCCAAGTTGCAGCAGTAAAGCAATGGCAGAACTTTTGTGAACCTGATGCCTTTGTTTGCCCAAGGCTAGCTAGGTCTATATATATTCCAATAGATATTTAGTCTAAGCCTATGCTTCATGAAGGAAGTTGTCCTTTTCTTTTCCAAAAGGGTAGAGAATATAATGTGAATATGATTTAATTCTCCCAATCATTATATAATGCAAAAAGTTTCCTTGAATATAAATTAATAAGTTGTTTTCAAATGAAGCAAAAGTATACAAACCTTTATGAAGGACTATATTAATGTTGTAAAAGAAAGGAAAATATACTAGCATTGCCATGAGTATCCCATTCTCAAATATATCATATCAAAACTGCACTGCTTCTCTTATCGGTTTTCAAAATCCCGCTTCTTATGTAATTATGATATCTCTACCATTTTTCTGAACTGGAGAGCTTTTTTATAGTCTCCTCGTATATGTTTCTCACATCTTTCTACATAGATTTTGTAGTTATAGGGTTGAACATCTACCATTTAGAGAATGATAGAGACTCTTATCTTTAAGCATCTCATTCTGGCTGAAATTCTTAATGACGACACAGATACCCTACTGGTGGACCTCTATCTTTTGTACGCTTCACTTTTTCAATTCTATTTCCTATATTTATCAAATAAAAGCAAAACAAAACAAAATATATTTCATGATAACTTTAAGATGAATTTGACTATGTTATAATTTCTAATCATATTTTTTTCTTCAAAAGATCATTATAGTACAATTACAAGACCAAAACCCATTTGTTCAAAAATTCCATTTTCTTTTTAAGGAAGAAAAAGGAAAGCTCTTTGGAAGATACTGATTCCCCATCTCCAATTGTTGTCTTTGTCCTTATATACTAAAAATCTTGTGGTTTGTAAGGACACAAATCATTAAAATTCCCCTCCACATGCAAAAGAATTCCCTTTGCCCAATTGGCAATACCTCTAGCCTCCTCCTTATAAAGGGCATTCACTGCCTGTTCTTTGGCACATATCATTCTTTTCCTTGCAAAATTTGAGATCTTTTTATTAACCCATTTCTTTTCTCTCCACTTCAAACCCATTGAAGCTTTCTTTTGTATTGTCTTTGAGCTAATCTCCTTGTCAAACTTTAGCATTATCAATGGCTTCAATGTCTGCTCATGGGTCGGATGGTGCATGGAGTGCAATGCAAAACAAGGCATTTGAAAGGGCTTTGGCAGTGTATGATGAAGACACACCTCAACGATGGCTGAATGTTGCAAACGCCATTGGTGGCAAAACTGAAGAGGAAGTCAAGAGGCACTACCAGCTTCTTGTAGAGGATGTCAAGCATATTGAATCTGGTGAAGTTCCTTTCCCGTACCGGAGCTCCGGTGGATGCTATGATAATGACCGATGACGAAAAAGAGGTAATATATGTAGTAGTTTCTATTTGATCATTGAAATTAAAAAGAAAATGATGGTTTTAGTCTCTGGGATATGTAAAATGTCATTTTTTTTTCCTTTTTTTTGAAGCTCTCTCTACTTGAAGTATGAGGTATCAAAAGAAGCAATGATGAGTATTTAGACAATCTATAAATAAAGAAAAGTTGATATTGCGAAAGAAGAAATGGAGTCTTATTATATGGAGAAACCCTAGCCAATGACTTTATACACAACTTAATTCTCTAGCCACCATTGGCGCATACCCTAGGTAGAGGGACAAAAAACTAAAGGGCCGCCGACTTGTGAGTAATAAAAAAAAATATCTTTATATACAACTTGTGTATTTATATGAACAGAGAGAAATGTTCATATAGCGAACCCTTGGGGTTGGATTCTTGATGGCTACATGGTTCAAGTAAAAAACAAAAACGGTAAGTGTTGCCTTAGAATTTGGCTCTTCCGATCCAACAAAAGTACATATTTTTTTACGGGTTAAAATACTTTTTGTTCCTATAATTTTATCTTTGGTTGATTTTAGTATAAATACTTTTAAAATGTTTATTTTGGTCTTTGCATACTTTTAAAAAACGACCATTCTGATCCCTATTTTTTCACAATTTGAACACAAATTCTATACCTAACAGAAGCCCTTTAATATAAAGTTATAATTACATTTCAATAAATATATTGAGTGTAGTGTTGGGTTGAAATTATAATAAAAAAAAATGAGATTAAAAATAAAATTAAGAGATCAAAATTTTTAAAATACAAGAACCAAAATAAACATTTTGAAAGTGCACGGACAAAAATGAACTAAAGTTAAAAGTAAAATAACCAAAATGAATCAAAGCTTACCTGAACCAAAATATTATATCTTTAAAAATTTGTCTCTTATTCTTATTAAACATTCCTTTTATTTTTACTCAGCAATATTATATCATAACCCAATATTTTCTTCTTCCTTTTTGTTTTTCTCAGGATGAAAAACATGAAATATCCATTGAGCTGCTCATGCAGTATTGGAAGAATAAAAGAAGAAAACAACCATTTTGCTTGCTTTTGTGTGTCCATTTAAATTTAATTGTAATATCAAAAGGAATAAAAGATTTCTTGCTGTTTTATTTTCCAAAATTAGTAGCACCCATCTTCAATTTTGTTCCTTTTAAAAGTTTGCCAATGAATAATGCATTAAATACATTCAATTATCTATTAAATAAATAAAAAAAGGTCAAAATCCCCAGATTGCTTGCACTTTCCTTTCATTAAGTGCCTAATATATTTGTGTGTCCTAATTAGGCTTACTATTGGGTTACCGTCCTCTTCCAACATGAATATTATTCAAAGGGTTGAGACATTTTTATTTTTGTTTTTTTAAGTTATAGGTTTTAAATTCTAACCTTAATATTTTAAAATGTCTTAATATAGTAATTGGTTGGTCAATTTATGAATTATGCATGGTCTATATATTGAGAGATTTGTCTTGTATTCCATGTATATTTAATCAAATGGGAATCGAGGTCACACTCTTACAAGTCTAACGTAACTCAAGGGCGGAATAAAGAAGAAAGAAGTTGCCTCTATTTGTTCATCGTTAGTTTTAAAAAACTATATAAAAATATTAAAAATTTTAAAGTTCTTCCTTTCAAAATTTAAAAGATCACACATATACAAAATTTAAAGGTAAATTTTACCTCCCCCTTTGAAAATTTTTGTTTTGTCCTTAGTCTAATATACTAACAAAGCCATGTTGCATGTATTTTAATTTGTTTAAACGTTGCACTAACTGTAATGTTATATGTCACCCAAGAACTCTCTATTTGGTTAGGGAGATATTGCTTTTAATTCAAAATATAATCGCCATCTTAAAGATAAACGCTCAGTTATATCCTATGTGTATTTGAATGGAAAGAACAAAACAACCACATTTTTAAAGACGGCTGCAAACCCTAAAAGATCGAAGAGATATTCTTTGGAGTATCTTTGGAACATTTGGATGGAGCGCAACAATCGCATCTTCTCAGATTCATCAAGATCTTGTGCACACCTTTGAGATGATTCCAAGATTCTAGTCTTATCTTGGTCATCAAAATCATCTCTCTTTTGTAATTACGATATAGCTACCATTTCTCTCAATTGGAGTGTTTCCGTTTGAACCTCCTTTTTGTATGTTCTTTATATACTTGTCTTAATGAATGGTATATCTCTTTTTTTTTAAAAAAAGAAGACAGCTGCAAATCCGTCAATCTTCTTTGAGATGATATTAGAATTACCGATTCCTATTGGACATTTGAGTCATCTTTATGACATTACGTCGATCTCGTTGATGTTTAAAAGTCTCTCTTGAATATGTTTCTCACGTACTCTTCAACAATAGTCTCTTCATCCGGAAAAAGAACTCTCATTTTGTCACAAATATTCTTCAAACAAAGGAACAAAACTTCCAATACGACTGATCTCTTGACTCGGAAAATCAGATGGTCTTAACTTTAAAGGCTAATTGATCAACAAATCATTCTAGATGCTGAAAATGAAGATGGCTTAATCAACCGCGGTGATATATCGTTGTATTGCTAGAATTGCACTTATCAGAACAGACCCATGATTTAGGATTAACCCAAATCATGTTTATAAGTTCACTCCAAAAGGCTTTAGCTTATAAAATCTCTTCTCAAGAGATGATAATCTTTTTCCACGTGGGACAACTTATGGCTAAAGAATTATTTTACAATGATTCCCAACACTCCAGACTAGTGTTAGAGAATTTAACCACTTTATATACAAGAGAAAACTGAATTTAAGGAAAATGGGTTTCTAATTCTTTAGATAACCTTTGTGTCTTGGTCGATAATAGTTTATGATTTGAAATGGAAGTCATTATGTTAAAGGGAAATATTCACAAGCTTGAGATTATATTTGCCTTTGGAATAAATTCCTAGGTGGTTATCAAACGGTCCCTTAGACATCAAATATAGAATCAACTTCTTAATTCTTAACCTTAAGTTATGCAAACATGGTCTATTAACCTCGTACCATTTTACGTCAAATAAAGTTACTCAATTCGTAAAATGAATCATCTTTTTTGGGAGCTCCCATAGTTGGCTACATTTGTAATCATTGTTTTTTTAAATTTTAAACTAATCTAAAAGATTTCTTTTTTTTTTTTGACTTCAACTAATCTAAAAGAATTACCACGTATGTGAACATAATATGAGAGATGAAAGTCAAAGATGAGCCATCATCTTCCAACTTAAAGTTAATATTCCGACGGCAACACTTCTATAAGTTTACTTTAAAATGGAGGGTGGAATTGGGGATCTTAAAGATTCTAAGCATTAATAGGAGGGGGTGTGTCTAAGGCCTTAGCCATCAATGTCATTTGGAAGGAGATTCCTTGCAAAAGTTTATTATTTATGATGTAAATTTCAATTAAGGGTGGTTTAGAGAAATGCACTCCAATTTAAGGAAATGTTAATCTATAGTATATATAAAAGACAAGATCTGGAGAAACTTTTTTTTTTTTTTTGTCGTTTTTATCCTTCATTTCTTATACTTTTGAATATTAAGTTGGAGACAAATTGGTCATTTTACATGAAACTATTGAATTTCTTATAATTATTATGAATAAATGTTTATTTGATATGCCCCATTTTGCCTTTTTTTGATTTTCTTTGATACTTTTGGTAAGAAGTTAATGTTTTTTTTAACTCCAAGTAAGATCGTGTTTAATATGCTAATAATAGCTGATTGCGGCGTTACAAATGGATGTGTGGAAGTTGAAAGGGTAAATTAATTGTACATAATTATAAATTTAAACATATGACATATTGTCATTCCCGAATCCTTTCATCTTCCTCTATACTTCCCTTTGGTTCTATACTTCTTCTATATAAATATTTGTCCTCTCCTTTCTCATGACAACAAAAGAATCAAGAGGTTGTAGATGAAACAGAAGGAAAATATTTCCAGTTCGTGTGAAAGTATGACGATTATTTTCCTTCTTTAGCAATGACAACTACAATGTACGTATGGATGACTGAGAGAAGAATTGATAGTGAAAAGAGATGTACTAAAGAAATTAATCCTCAATCACATCAAGGTGGGATCAGTGGCTGAGTCGATGGTAACAGTTAGCTTTTTCAGAATTTATCATTGTTCAAATTGAAACAAATTGTAGATTGCATTGTGTTGAGATGTCAATACGATAGAAAAAATTGTTCTCATGGTTGGATAATTGGGATA
>NW_019104495.1:2543311-2566745 GCF_001995035.1 Momordica charantia | reverse complement strand
TTCTCAAATTAATTTTTTCATTAATTATTGAATCATCAAAAGAACTATTAATTATTGAGTAAAAATAAAGAGTTAAGATAATATTAAAAATTAAGGTAGGGTAGGTCAAGTTTTGTCTCTTTGTTTCTATAATATTAATTGAAAAAATTATAGTTGTTTTTAATTATAATTAATAATAAAATTTCACATAATTAAAATGTGTAAAGTTTTATTTCTATAAATTAATTTAAAAAAAAGTTGATGTTTCGGAAAAAAAAAACATTAAAAAAAGTTATGGCTTATTTATAATTATATTTAATAAGTTGAAAAGTTGAAAAGTTTGGTAACTCTTTCTGTTTTTTTCATTCGAATGTTTCCTTATGTCTTGATTTTTTTTTTCATATTTTAGTTAGATTRTTTGAACCTTCAATTTTTAATTTTTCTTTTAATTATAATGCAACGTGAATAATTGTTACTTTTTATAGAAGACTTATTACATACAATAAGTAATTTATTAGAAAAAACTCAAAAATGACATATTTACTTTCTTTTCAATGACTCAAATAAGAAATCAACATAAAGTTTTATTTCTTTTAGAAATTGTTATTTTTATGAAAAAAATGGTGAAAATTTAAGAAATGTGTTAAATTATTTATTCTTTGTTGGTGTATTTCACTCATGAAAAATTTTTAAGTAACAATGTTTCTCAATTTTTTTAGTCAATAAATTTGGGTGGTGAGATTTACTACAACGTCATAAGTGGAGAATAATATGTTGGTGAGATAAAAACAATGAGAGAAAAAAGCCAAATTGAGTAAAATTTTTAATTGTTTAATTAATTTGTATACTTTTAAACTCTAAAATAAAACTATGAAATTTTTCGTGAATCACACGTGTTTCTGACTAGTAACGTCAAAAAAGGAAGGATTTTGATGAAATTGACTCTCGATCTTAACCGGATCCTCATTGATACCATATTAATATTCCTAGGATTTCATCTCAAAATCAATTGACAATGAGAGAGGTTATCTATGTTTATTATAAACCTTTATAAAGTCCACTTTCTCTTCAATGTGAGATCTTTAACAATATACCCAATAAATATTTTGGATTCCATATGTTGAAATAAATAGACTAAAGTGTGAGGACAAAGATATTCCCCATTGGATTTGGGGACTGCCCTAAGGCAAGTCGCAGCAGTAAATTAAAGCAATGGCAGGACRATAACCCTAACTTTTAAGGATCCCGATGCCTTTGTTTCCCCAAGCTAGGCCTATACAATATTCCAACAGATATTTAGTCTAACCCTTATACTTTATGAAGTTGTGCCCCTATCTTTTATAGGTAGAGAATATAATGTGAATGTGACTTAATTCTCCCAATCATATATGATGCAAAAAAGTTCTCTCGTATATAAATCAATTAATTTCTACTCAAATGGAGTAAAGTATACCACCTTTCGGATGAACTATTAATGTTTTTTTTAGTACAACAAATGAGGGTATGAAAGATTCAAACTCATAACCAGAAACGGATGTCAATTACTACTGAGCTAAGCTCATGTTGGTGAGCGACTATTAACATTACCAAGGAAGCAAAATACCATCTATTTTAATCATTAGCTAGTCTCTCTCCAGAATCTATTAATGTTTTAATTGTCAGGGATATAACTATATTTATCAAACACAAGGGTCCAATCTCATATCAAGTTTTGGTTCCAATAACAGTGAAATTAAATTAATCGAAACTTGCAACTTAACAAAATAGATAAAACTAAACCTAAAATTTCTGAGCAATAAGAGCGATGATAACTCAAGATAGTGAAGAGAGATAAAAAACAAGTTTATACGGATTTACCCAAAGTGAGCTACGTTCAGTTTTCTCTGCTCTACCATTGTAGATCTAACATGTCAAGAAAAAATAGTACAAGAGTTTGTAACCGCTCAAGAATGATTTCTCTTACTTTTCTCTCCACTCAAAGCTCACGAATCACTCCACAGAGCTCACAAAACTCTTAACAGTGAATGTTCACACATTCTCTCCTTTTTGCTGCACAAACGAAGCCCTCGCTACACCACACCCACTTAAAAAGAATTGCCAACCTTTTCCTTTAATATCAGTGTCGCTTACTTAATAAACACGGTCAAGAAAGGTCTTCGAAATTATGGCGATAGTACCCTGGCGCTATGAACAAAATTTGTCTTTCATTCCTTCGTGTTCTTTTTTAAAGGAAAAACTATTTCATTGAAAGGGTCTTTCCTTCGTCTTTTTAAATTGTTATATCACTGTACCCTTCCAAGTCAGTGCYATGGCGCTCCAAACTTTGAGTTACACCTCAAACCAATGTCATGACCTTCAATAACAGCTCGAAGGCCCTTTAGGCTCGAGGTTTCAAGCTCGTAGCATTTTTGGCTCAATATTCTCAAATGTAATTATTTTAAGAATGTTTGGAGTAGTAGTATTACCACGAGTATCCCATTTTCAAAAATATTTATTTGATCTTTGTGGTGGGAGAGAAGCATAGAAATTCTTATCTTTCAAGCATCTCATTCTAGTTGAAATTCTCAATAACTATAGATATGCCATTCCAATGGACCTCTATCTTTTGTATGCTTCATCTTTTTCAATTCTCTATTCTACATTTATTAAATAAAAAAAACTAAATCTTCATTTCATGGATAACTGAAACTTGGGATGAATTTGCTAAATGTTCTTGTTGGATTTGTGAGTGGCTAGGGAAGAACATGATCCATATGGTATATAAATAAAGACAATTATCTCCATTGGTATGAGACGTTTTGGGTGAAATCAAAAGCAAACCCGTGAAGATTCTAAAACGGACAATATCATATATACCATTGTAGAGATATTTGGAGAACCGTTGTCCTTAACCCTTCTAATTTCTAATCATATATTTTTCTTCAAAACATCATTATATTATAATACAACTACAAGACCCAAGGTCATTTGGTCAAAATTTTCCTATTATTTTTAGGAAGAAAAAGGAAAACGCTTCGAAGATACTAATTCCCATCTCCAATTGTGTTGTCTTTTGTCCCTATATATACTACAACTTGTGGTTTAAAAACACAAAATCATTAAAATTCCCTTCCAAATGCCAAAGAATTCCCTTTGCCAATTGGCAATATCCCCTCTGAGCTCCTCCCTATAAATACCTTTCATGAGTTCTCTTTATTAACCCATTTCTTTTCTCTCCACTTCAAACCCATTGAAGCTTTCTTTTGTGTTTTCTCTGAGCTAATTTCATTGTCAAATTTTATCATTACCAATGGCTTCAATGTCTGCTTATGAGTCTGGTACATGGACTGCAAAGCAAAACAAGGCGTTTGAAAAGGCTTTGGCAGTATATGATCAAGACACGCCTAATCGATGGGTGAATGTTGCAAAGGCCATTGGTGATAAAACTGAAGAGGAAGTGAAGAGGCACTATCAGCGTCTTGTGGAGGATGTCAAGCATATTGAATCTGGTGATGTTCCTTTCCCCTATCGAACTTCTCGAGGTGCTCGTGACACTTGACGAATGATGAAAAAGAGGTAATATATATGTTAAGGATAACGGTACCTCAAGTACCTCGAGTATCTTCATAATTGTATGATATTGTCCGTTTTGGATATATCTCTCACTACTTTGTTTTTGGTTTCATTCAAAACGTCTCATAATAATTGTCTTCTTTTATATATCATGGATCATTCTCTTCCCTAACCAATGTGAGACTTTATAGTTTTTCCTTTTTTTTTATATGGTTTTTGGCGGTAATAAAGTAAAGTATGAACTTGTGTAACTTATTTCACTCAATCAAGAATAAAAATTTATAAAAGAACACACCTTTATAGTGCGAGTCAAGTTTAATTAATTTATGTAGCGAACATAATTATAGTTCAACTTCTCATATTTCTTTAATAATATTTAATTTTTGTAGCGAACATAATTATAGTTCAACTTCTCATATTTCTTTAATAATATTGGAGGTTCGAGTCCTATGACCTATTGTTGAACTAAAAAAGAAAGGTCTATTTTTATGTCTCTCACAATAATAACTCTCATTTAGCTAAAGAAGATTTGAAATACTTAAATTAGTTAACCCTTTTATTTTTGCAACCATCTTAATTTGGACGTTATGATATCTCTTTCATTTCGCTTAATTGAAGTACTTTTTACATGGCCTCTTTTGATATGTTTCTTGCATACTTTAATGAAATGGTTCCGATATCTCTTAAAAAAACAAACCATTTGATGTGGTACAAATTAAAGTTGTAGCTTATATTCAAGAACATCCGTACTTTACCTCCTACTTGGCCCTATTTTCAACTGATTAGGTGATTTAGAATTAAATGATGATGGGTATTAATTAATTAATCACGTATATTAAGAAAGAAAATATGGTCCTTGGGGAAACAATTGAACAATGCAGTCTTATTCTATGGGAGAAACCCTACCTAATCATCGGTTCATAATCTCTACCGAGCTTGTTCTCTGGTAAATGACGTAGTAGGAAGTGCTTGGAACCTTAAGACCTCAAGTTCAAGCCACACGTTAGTCACATTATTGCTCAATCTACGCAACGAGCCCTAGATCTATCTACCGGCGAAAACCACACGACATCGATTCTAAAAAATAAAAAAAAACAAAAAAAAATATATAGCCAGCTTGTATTTAACATGTTTTAAGAAAAATACTAACTCATAAGCATTAATTGAGTTTGAATTTAACCCAATATTTCTTGTTCTTTTGGTTTTCCCAGGATGAAAAGTATGAAGCTCCATTAATATTTGCCAGCTCGTGCAGTAGTGGAGGAATAAAAGAAGAAAGAGCCATTTTCTTGCTGTTGTTTCCCATTTAAATGCTATTATTGCAATACTTTTTTAAAAAATATCACCCATCTACAGTTTTGTCCTTTGAATATTTAACCTATTGAATAAAACTATCAATCTTATAATTTTTGAGATTGGAGAAGTCTTTATGTAAATTTTATATCATTGAGAAATCTCGCTATAATAATTCCTATCCATGAATTACGGTTTTAATAAGTATGACAACTGGAGTGCTTCCGTTTGAGCCTCTTTTTGTAATTACGGTATCAAAATCATCTCTCTTTTTGTAATTATGATATTGCTACCATTTCTACCATTTCTCTCAACTGGAGTGCTTTCGTTTGAGCCTCCTTTTTGTATGTTCCTTACGTACCCGTCTTAATGGATGATATCTCTTTCAAAAAAGTAAAAAATAAAATAACAAGTATAGCGACATAATATTGGTCTTTGTCACTACTGCTAGGTCCCATAGCAGAAACATTGGCACAATGCAGTTGGTGCTATTCTTTGAAATATTTGACATGAGAGGATTAATTGCTCCATTATGGATAGATCCAGATCTTTACTCATCTTCGGGGAGATATATTAAAGTCTCAATCTCCTCTGGGTCTTCTAAATCTTATGCTTATGTATCTACCATCTCGCTAAACTGGAGTGATTTCATTTAGTTTTCTTCCTTTTGGGTATGTTTTGTGAYATGCTCCTTAACCAGGATTTTTTATTTATTTATTTAAGATGTACGAGGTCCTATAACCATTGTTCAAATTCGTATTGATAAATTATTAAATTTATTGATTTGGTGATGTTTAACCATTTCGACTCTCAAAGTTGGCCTTTTTTTTTGGTTGTTGTTATTAATTCTTTAAAAAATAACCATACATGTGAACAGAATATGAGCAAATGAAAGTAAATGTTCAAAGTCTTGAAAGGACACTCCTTACAAAAGTTGATTTTAGTGATTTTTCAACTTAATTATAATTCCCCACTCAATTCATCCTAAAATTGACTATCTAATTCATTCATCTTTAATGAATCTTATTACTAACATATCGTATCAGTATTCATATTCTTCTTCCTTTTTAGCCATCTTCTTCAAGATATTAAATTCTAATTTTTCTTTTCTTTTTTCATACGGGAAGATTAAAACACATAACATGATTCATTTCTAAACCTTCTATCATTAATTAACACGAAAGCTCATTTTCTCCTTCAAAATAGAAGGAAAATTTCAATACAAGGGTGGTATATGTAATATGTAGTASAACAAATTTGACTATTAATGACGCTATAAAAAAGAGTAAGAAACAATGATGGTCAAGGAAAAAAAGACGTGGATATTAAAAAAAAATTAAGAAACAATCTCGGTCGGTGACCATTTGGTATCACTTCACAAGAAAACGATTTTATTTTGGTTAATTAGAGCTCATTTGGTAATGTTCTGCTTTTTTATTTTTCGTTTCCAGTTTTATTAAAAAACATAAACATTTACAAATATGAAAGTTCCAACGCCCCTTGGCTTCATATAATCAAATTTTTGGGTCAACTTTTTCGGCATACGAAACCGAAAGATTGGAAACGGGAAGGATCTTTATTTTTGGTATCACAAATTGGACTGCAACGTGGTTGGGCCAATTCACCAAGTGGGGCTTTCTCTGTACAAGACATGAAAATTCTCCTTCTTGATCGGTCTCCTTTTGCTTCCTCCGTTTTTTTTAGAACTTTTGGCACTTTCTTTTCTCGAAGAACTGTAAATTTTTTATCTGGTGTCTCCTTCACCGTGGCCTCAACATAGCAGAAAAGCCTAAACATGGCTCTTTGCCCACACAGATATGACCTTTACTATCAAAGTGGAGAATCTGTAGACCAACTTTTTCTTCATTCCCCATTTACATATTCTCTCCGGTACCATCTCTTCCATACCTTTGAAATACAAACCTCCTTTCCCAGATTTATAGATCCCTTTATTAAGGAGTATCTCACTTGGCCTCTCAACACCAAACGCCATATCCTCTGGAGCAATGCACTTAAATCGCTTCTATGGAACATTTGGCTGGAACGCAACAATCGTCACTTTTTGAGGCTTCTAGGTACCGCGTATCTCTCTGGGATATCATTATCAGTGCCTCTACTGGGTCATCCAAGTCCATACTCTTTTGTAATTATTCTATATTTACCATTTATCTCAACTGGATTGCGGTTATATAGGTTTATTATTTGTATAGGTATGTTTCTGACATATTTTTAACGAAATGATATATATATTTTCTTCAAAAAAGAGAAAGAAATATAAGTATTTGACAGCCATTTATGATTCTTGTTTCTCATTTTTACAAATATTCACAAAAGTATTGTTTAGAAATTTTGGAAATAACAAAAAAACAAGTTTTTTTTTCTTATTTCCAATTTATTACAACATAATAAAAATTTTGTTTTATCATTTTTAAATCCATGGTTGTTATGAGGCCATGCAATTATACTTTTCTTTTTTAAAAATGAAAGGAAAAAAATCAAGAAATGAAAAACATTAACAAATGAACGCTTAGTGTAGTTGTTGGAATAATAATTCTCTTTTACAAAGTAGCTTCATTTTCACTAGAATCATATATTTTATGAGACTTTTCAGCTTGATTTAAACAATCGAAATTATACACGTCTTTAAAGTTTGTAACCCCTATTATTAACTTCTTTTTAAATCTAGAATATAATTCTTCAGCTTTTTACTCCTATGATATAAGGCATCTGTGCCCGTCTAAGGCCTAGAAATTTTTTTTTTTTTTTACGGGAGAAATAACCCACTTATATTATAAACTTGAGTTTTTGGTATTAAACTCACCCAAAACAGAAATTTGAATACAGACTTCATGGTAGATGATACCACAAGACACGGGGTCTTGTAACCTTATTATCGCTCCAAGTACTGAATATGTATGCTCCCAATAAGTATTTTATTTTATTTTTTATTCTAAGTGAAATGAATGCAACAATATTCCCATAGACTTTGGGGATTGCCCTAGTTCAAGTTGCAGCATAAAGCCATGCAGGAGAACCGACCAGCTCGCTTTTTTGATCCCGATGCCATTGTTTTCTAGCTTTGTCCCAACACCATATATTCCAATGGATATTTGGAGTAGCTTATATGATCTCATCAAGTTGTGTTGTGTGTTGTTTTATTTTCCAGCTTGGTATAGAGAGAATATATATATAATGTGAATGAGATGAATTCTTCCAATCATTATATCTAATGCAGAAGTTTCCTTCCAATACATCAATATATATTCTTCTGATATTGAATGAAATTAAACAACCCTATACTATAGAACGACTATATTATTACTATTATTTTATAACAGAAGTAAAATAAGGGGGTTTTTTTTTTTAATAATCTCACTGGTGTTGATCTAAATATAGAAAGTTGAACTTTCTTGCTAATCACTCTAACTCATCTATCTCACGGTTAAAGATCCTACGTTGAAAGATAAAAAACCTAATAAGGATTTATAATATAAGTGAGTTATGTTGGGTATTTTTCAGTGAAAAACCCAACTTTAAGGCCCATGGGCCATTAATGTTTTAGGGTTATATATATATATAGAGGGAAAATCTATGCAGATCGAGGAGAGAAAAATAGAAAAGAAAAAGGAAAAGAAATTCAATTCCGTACAGTGACGTTTTTTGCACGATCGGAGGTCGATCCGTAGTCCGATTGAGGTGAAATTTTGACAGTGTGTTCGTAACACGAGGGTTTGAATGGGCAAAATATAGCATTAATCAATAATGGCTTCAATGTCTGCTCATGGGTCGGATGGTGCATGGAGTGCAATGCAAAACAAGGCGTTTGAAAGGGCTTTGGCAGTGTATGATGAAGACACACCTCAGCGATGGCTGAATGTTGCAAATGCCATTGGTGGCAAAACTGAAGAGGAAGTCAATAGGCACTACCAGCTTCTTGTGGAGGATGTTAAGAATATTGAGTCTGGTGAAGTTTCTTTCCCCTCCAGAAGCCAATAACTGATGATGAAAAGAGGTAATAATTTTTGCTTTACTAGAGTATAGGGAGGATCTCCTACTTCTTCAAGTATGTTTTAGTTCAAATTAATTAAAAAAGAAATGGGTCTTTTGAATAAGAGTCTAATTTTGTATATATTAAGAATCTCACGTTCAAAAGATAAGAAACCTTAAGAAAGTCTATGATATAAATGTGCTACTTCTCTAATTGCCAATTGATTTTGAGATTGAACAGTGAATATTAATATGGTATTAGAGCCCAAAACGCTCAAACGAATATTTGGTTAAAAAAAAAGTTTTTAGGCTTGGATAACCCAGTAGAGGCACTGATAATGATATATTTTTACAAAAGAGTATGGACTTGGATGTTGGCTTCTTTGAAAAGTTTTTTACAAACGATACTCTAACTCTTCCATCCAAGTCCATCCAAGACTTTTATTTTCCTTGGATCTTGGCTTCTTTGAAAAGTTTTTTCTTTAATTTTTCAATTTTGAAAAATTACCTTTRTTAAAACTTAATTATTTAAACTTATGACAAACATTAGAGTTAATGATTCTATCGGACCAGAGTCGTATGAGATTGATTTTTAATTCAAATTCTGTCTTAGTGCTATTAGGCTAGTACTGGCAGGGATATCTCACTTGGGAGAAAAACTGAACATCTCAAGATCACGTGTTTGATCTACGTTCACCAATGCTATTGGCTCCTCATCTTAAGCTGATGCCATTATATGGAAACATTTATAATACTTTAATATTTAGTATTGTAATAAAAAACGAATCCGTTTCTTTTAGAAAGTTGCAGTACTTCCTTTTTTACCATACAAATTTTCATTCATAAATAATGTCTTTAATTATGTCTTTAATTGTGGTCCGATCCCATATCATTATTAAATAATGTTGACCTGATTGACAATATAATAAAAGTTAAATTACAAAAAATACTCATATAACTATTTGTTTAAAAAAATATCTTTCAATTATTACCATAAATTTTCATAAATATTTTAGAAATACCTTTTGATCAAATATTCGTTAATATTTTGAACACAAAGCTAATATGGCAGAATCTAGAATGACGTGAGAATTAACGTTGAAGCTTGCCTAGATTAAATTTGAAAAGAGAGAAAATCAGAAAGAAACTATCGTTTTAAAAAGGAGTCGAGGATTAGGATAAAATTGCATAGACGATACAAGAACAAATTCTCTTGACAAACTTTCAAGGTAAAATTAAGAGATTAATTGTCACATCAATTGGTTACGTAATTATAGATTCTGTTTCGTCGACTTTCCATTTAAAATACTAAAAGATGTTTTTTTCAAAAGATATTTATAAAACATTTATATAAAAGGTCAATCTAGTATTGAAAATTTTAAAACAGTAAGAATATTTTTATAAACAACTAGCAAAGTTCACGAATATTTTTTGTAACCTAGCGAGTAATATATATGTATCCAAGATTACTAGATAAGTTTTTCCTTTATTCAGCTTGGTATGCATACTAGCATGGAGGGGTGTCATTATCACTGAATAGCCCCCCATTTGGCATGGATTCTGTCAGCTAATTAAGGGCTACATGTCCAAGAAAAAATCCAAAAATTTCTCATCTCCTGTGGTAAGCTTTCTGAAAAGTACTATTTTCTTCTTGTTCTTTGTGTACTAAAGCTGCAGTTAAAAGCCTCAGAATTTGGCTCTTCAGAGTCTAAGACCAAACAAAATCTACATTTTTATATCTTTTAAGAGAATATTATATCACATCAGCATCTTATATTAATATTCACGGGTGTTTCGTAGCTTTTTTGACTGATTAATCTCGTTTGAGTGTTTTGGTCTATAATAATATATTAATATTTATGGAGTTTCATCACAAAACCAATTAGTAATGAGATGAGTAACCCATATGCTCATTTTTTAGATTGGATGCTCGTTAACTACTGCACTACAGCAACTAATAAAAACAAAAAACTAAAAATAAATAAAAAACATTTCGTCTAGCAAGAAGATGAAGTAAGAACATATTTATGAATCTTTTGAATTTACTATGCTCCCCAAAGCTACCCATCAATCGTACAATATTTTTGTTCTAACTTTAGAAGCTCAAAAACCATTCATTAGATTAAAAAAAAAATCAAGTATTTTTAGTTAAGGGGAGAAATATAGAGGCATGAGAGAGGGTCATTTATATCTAAGGGCATCAAAGAAAACATATCCTTCCTCCCAATCTTTGATCAACATCTTATTCAAAAAATAACACCTATTAATGTCAATATCCAAAAAAAAAATTATTGGAATTAATAGCTATGAAATCTTACTACTAAATTACCAATGAACCTAAAGTATTATACGATAAATTTAATATTTTAAAGATATTTTAACACTGCACCTCACTTGATAATATAGATATAGCTTTGCAAGCATACGTCTACTCCACTCACCAGAACGTCTTTTAAGTAAAAGTTATTCAATTTTTTTTAGACACTAAAAGTGCTCTACAAAATCTACAATAAGTAAAAAGATAATAATAATTAATTAAAATTTCAGATGGCTTAAAGTTTTTTTTTCTTTGGTTTAAGAAACATTGAAAGATGATTATCTAAAATGTGACTTCAAAGTGATTAATCGAAGAATCGGCAGTAAGAAAAAAAATATATAATTGGGATTATGATAATCACCTTTAACAGAGTGCAACCAAAACAAATTTGTTATTCAAAGCTTTAATGGTAACTAAATGCATAATTAATTAAACATATTTTATAGAAAAATATGTTTAAACTAAAAGCTAAAAAAAACGAAAAAAGATATTTTAACAACTGAACTATAGTCATGTTAGTCACAACCAACGTAGTATTGGATTAAGTTAACAAAAGAAATATAAGCCAGGACAACCACGACTCGACTTACCCTCGTCATTGTTAGAGGTATTTACATCAAACTCTTCCAGTATTATCAACCAACATAGGAGTGCTCTCATATGATTTTTTTATCTTTTCGGAACAGAGGTAAAGAAAAGTTCTGAAGAGGGAAGCAAAATTCTACATTCTAACCCTTTTCTATACATAAAGGGGAAAAGTCAGAAGAAAATAACAGAAGATTCAGTAATTTAACACAAGCTTTGAATTACAAAAAATATTAAAAACAAAAAAACAAAAAAAAAACAAAGCAAAACTCAACTCAGATATTTTTAGCTAGTCTTTGCCTTAAATATTTGTTCAAAATTTTAGGGACTAAAACTAGGAGTTAGGTGTCCTTTTAAGTTATATGGAAGACGAGTATTATTATCACATTTGCTATTTTCTAAAATTACTCATATCCCAAGTTTTAAATGTCAATAAAACATCGTTCCGGTTGATAGATATTTCTGAAAAGATTATAAAAATAAAAATTCATAAAAATTATTTAAATTAGCGAATAATCATTTCATCATTTCTAAATGAGTTAAAAATTAATAATATTAATTTTATGTCTATAATAGTGATATTTTGGTTGATATTTTCATATTTTGTCGATTTTTTGTGTGATACTATAGAAATTTTGATTTACTCCACATGTCAAACTCGTGGACACATGGAAATATCAACATGTCGATAAAAATTTAATACCATATGCTCATAGATATAATTGTCAACATTATTTTTTTAAAAAAAGGTAGACATTTTTTCAATGACAAAAAGTAATTTTGACATTATCAAAATTACTTTCAAACAAGCTCTCAATGTTTGACAATAATATAAAGTAACTTTAGAAAATGGTAAAAGTGACCCAAATATGCCCTTAAAATTTAGTATCAAAAGTTGATCATGTGGAGAGGTTTACTAAAGTTATTGAAGAGAAGAGCTATTAATTAACTTGCAAAAGCTCCTTTCACTTGAAGAATGAACAAATTATCTTAGAAATAAGCTGGCCCACCATTATCTCAATTAGAAAAATACATCTGAATTTAGATTTCTCAAACTTTCCAATAATGAGCTAATTTTCTTTTCTGCCTAATTTGGTTTGAAGTTTCTTTTTACTGTAATTTTGAAGTTTGATATCTATGTTAGCATTTAGCAATTGAAAAAAATAAGTTTTCAAAACAAAAAAAAAAAGGAAAAGGAGAGAATTACACTCAATAAAAAAAATTGAGCAACATAATTAGAACCAACAAGGTAAGAAGTTAGAACGTGCATTTGGTATCGTTTTCGTTTCTTGTTTCTGTTTTTTCATTTTTAATAAAGAAAAACGAATTACATGACATCCATAAATTCAAGTATGATAAAATAATCTTTTTATTTAGGTTTTGGAACAAATTGAAAATGGAAACAGAAAAGAAGAAACTTGTTTTGGTTGTTTCCAAAATTTCTATACAATTTTGAAAATGTTCTAAAAAAAATGAGAAACAACAAACATAGTCAGTTGTAAAACGCTTAAATTTATTAAGAAATTGGAAACGAGAAACGAGAAACGAGAAACCAGATCAAAAATAATGTTACCAAACGAGCTCTTGCTTTTGGAGAAAAGTTCAAAAMAAAAAATTCTTTAGTCCAACCAACTTGTAGAGTTGAAGATTTAAACTTATTACTTATATACTGTTTTAATCAGCTAAACTATGTTGAGATTAAATTTACAACCTTTTATTTTTTTGTTTCAATCCATAAATATCGTGACTTAATTACTCAACTAATTCAAATATCTATTTTTAATTAAAATATCATATGATTTTAAATCTCCACCCTCAAATATTGAATGGGTGGTACTTCTTTTCCCTTTTCCTTCAATTGTTTCCCTAAGATTATATTCTCTGTATCATTKGTCCAATATATATATCCCAGGATATCCAGAAATAGTAAACGTATTTATCATCTCAGAAATGCCTCGTTCAGGGGATAAGAACAGACACAAAATAATAATACAAGAAGCCATCTTCTCCTCCCTATGGCATTAAAAAACAACGCAATGGATTTTTTTTGGGTGTGTTAACCAGTACAAAGAAAAGTCATTAGAGAAGAAAATGATCATGGATATATAAAATAGGACAATTATCTCAAAGGTCTTTTGGTRGAACAAAAAACAAAGTCGTGAATTATGTCTAAAAYAAACAATATCATATAATTGTAAAGATACGTGAGGTACTTGGAGTATCGTTATCCTTAACAAGGTGAGGATCAAACTTTCAACTTAAGAGAATGCATTAAGTATTTTACTTGTTGAATTATGTTTAGATTAAAATTTTAAATTGTAAAAGAAAAATCAAAACATTACAATCCCATTTGATAACCATTTCGTTTTTAATTAAGAGATCAAGTTGAACATTACTTTCACCTATTCCTTTGTTTTGTTATATACTTTCCTCTTAMCATTTTCTAAATCTAGACTAAATTTTGAAAACAAAAAATATATATATAGTTTCCAAAAACTTGTATTAGTTTTTTAAATTTAGCTAAAAATTCAAATATATTTCAAAAAAAGATGAAAAAGAAACTATATAGAAACAAGCATAGTTATTTAAAAAAATATAAAACTGAAAACGAAATGATTATCGAACGACACCTATGTAAATACAAACACGCGACGTAAGAAAGACAAAAAAAGAAATAAGATTGGCTTTGCCTTTGGATTCTCTGCAAAGCTTCTCTGTGACACAATAAATATATTGCATACAGAGGGGTTTGGGCATGCATTTTGTGTCTGAATATTGCATCTCAAATTGAGAAGAAGAATATATAGAGGGATATTTTTCCACAGTTGGCTCTCTGAATTCTCAAGCTTTACTTATTCAAAGATCCTGTTTTGTATGAAACTTTTTTATTCTTTTTGTAGCCATTGAAGGACCAGATAAAGACATCGGCGGCCTGGACTGCCTACCTTGGTCGGTTTGGCGTTTTCTTTACCAATATCTCCATACATTGTTTGAAGTTTAAATCTTATTTTACCTATCATTCTTAGCTTTTTAATATCATATTTTAGTTCTTTAATTGTTTGAGAGGTTGGAAAATGCATTTTTCTTTTTAAAAGATAATAATTATTATTTACGTTCTAAGTTAATAAAGCTGATGGGTTGTAAGAGGTACTGCAACCCTACTTTACTACTCTCTACTAAGTTATTAATATTCATGGGTTCAGTCTCAAAACCAATTGGTAATGAAAAGAGTAGCCCATGTTTATTATAAATCATTGTAAGGWCCCTTCTCTTTTCAATATAGGATCCTTAACATAAATTACATTTTATCTGACTTAGACACAAAGTGTGTTGGCCTTAACACCATGYCAGTGTGTAGATCTCTTGTGTGTCCAATGTTCGTCGGAGCCAGTTCAACATTTTTCAAATTTTTGTTTTGAAAATTTGATAAACTAAATAAATTAATGCAAGTGTAGGTAGTTTTGTTAAAGATCTCACGTTAAAAAGATAAAGGACGTAACAAAAGTTTATAATATTAAATGGGACCTAAATATCCTAATTTTATTTAGTCTTACATGATTTCAAATATCTATATATCCATATGTTAAATTTCTGTTAAATCTTACAACATATATATCAAGAAAAAACAAATGTTTTATTCTTTTGCAATAAAGTTCAAGGATTGAGGCAAAATCTTTGAAATAGTTTATCAACCAAAGTACATGAAAAGTTTTAAGTAGGATTTAAAGCATACCTACTAAGAAAATGAAAGTCAAAGATAAGCATTCTTCTTCCAACTTGAAGAAAATTTTGGAGGACCACACTAAGAAGGAATAGTCCCTAAAGTAGGAGGGAGGATTCTGAAGATACATATGTTACCTTCAAATAGAGAGTGGAATTTGAATCATAAAGAATCTAAACCCTTAGCCCAATCAACTTCCCTTTGAAAGAGATTCTTACAAAAACTTTATTTTCCATATGTAATTTTCAGCTAATCATCACTAGGGAATCCCATTGCCATGACATGTGGTTATCCTATGAACTTAGACAAATTTTGGTGCAACTTGACAAATGGAAAGTGTTTTTCTTTTTTTTAGAAAAAAAAAACATTTTAATTAATAAGAGTTGGCTAAGGATGAGTTTGAGAAACCTTATAAAGTAGTAAGATTTCACAAACATTTGATTATTATTTAACTTAAATTTAGTAAAGTCTACTTAGCTAGCTTCTTTTTAACTAATTTTATGTTTTAACTTAAGTAATGGTTTACACTTAATAGGTAGATTAGAAACGAGCAAACAAGAAACATGAAGCGATGATAAAACCTAAAACCATCTTTACAATCCCAATTTGTTTGATTGTTGACTTAAATTTGACCCAAAAAGTTATTATGTGAGCTCTATGTTAAAAGTAAWGGCTAAATATACATTTTAGTCTCTAATATTATACTGGAGAATTGTTTCAATCTAGTTGGTCCCTATTGTTAAGAATTCCACATCAAAAATATCAAATGGATCGGACCTAACAAGATTTATAAGATAACATGGGCTACTCTTATTGCTAATTAGTTTTGAGATTGAACTTCATGCGAATATTGATATTGTATCAGATTCCAATAAATTCTAATCAGCATCCGATCCAAAAATAAGATCCAATCGAGATTAGTGAACCCGAAAGAGTCACCATCTTGATGAGGTATATTAAGGACCTCACATAAAAAATATCAAGGGACAACCTTGAGATGGAAAAGTTTCAATTTATTAACATTTATGGATTTGAGATGCAACCCCATGAATATTGATATAATTTAGACTCTTATGTTTTAACATTTTTTTAATTTACTCGACTATTGGTATATATGTAAAACATAARGAACCAAATTAAAACTTTTCAAACTATAGAGACTAAATTGAAAAATACTCGAACAAATAGGAACTAAAAAAGGTACATATTGCCCATGGGCTTTGGGACAGGCCAAGAGCAAGTTGCAGCTTAAAGCCATGGCAGGATAAACTCTCAACTTTTATGATCCTGATGCCTTTTGTTTCTCCTAGCTTGCCTATAATATATTCCAACAGATATTTAGTGTAGCCTATACCTTATGAAATTGTGTCGTTTTCTTTACAGAATATAATGTGAAAATGTGGTGAATTCTCTCAATCTTATATATGATGCAAAAAGTTCCTAGTCAATATAATCAATTATAAAATTCTTAGATTGAATAAAAAAATACAACCCTTTAGAACTATAATATTATAAAACAAGTAGAAGATAAAAATTTATTTTTTTGAATATTTTATTTACTAGCCTTTTGAGTTGAAGACTTCCCATATTCTGAATTCAAACTTATTAATTAATTTTATGATTTGGGATTCGTGTTTTTTTTTTCAAGTATAATAAGTGAGGGTGGGAGATTCAAACTGATGATCTCTTAATTAGAGGCATGTGTCAATTAYAAACTCATGTTGGCAGGTTTAAGGATTCGTGTTTCGTTTAAAATATCTTGTTTTTTTTTAATTCATATTAACTTTTGTTGTGGTAGGTATGAATATCTGTCTTTTTACTCCTGAATTTCTTTTTTTTTTCCGTGCTTTGCCTATTTTTGGTTGTCTTTTACATRATATTATAAGGTAAGAGATAATTAAATTACTATCCTGATAATTTTGATATGAATTTAACTCTAAGTTCTAGTTTTTACTTTCCAATTTCCTTTTTGCAAAAAATGAAAAACTAAAATGTTTTTTCATTATTAAATCATATCCTTCAAATATCTACATTTTTTTTTCCGAGTACTTCAAATATCTACAATTTTATCTCATGAAAAAGGCACTGAAATCACATGAAAAGTTACTTTGTAATACATGTCGATAGTAATAATGGGAAACGGTACCTGAAGTATCTCCACAATGGTATGATATTGTTCGTTTTGGACATAGCCCTYACGACTTTGCTTTTCATTTCACCAAAAAGGCCTCACTTCAATGGAGATAATTGTTCTCTTTTCTATACCTATGATCATTCACTTCCTTAGCTAATATGGGACTTTGTTTGCACTCCTTACAAACCCAACAAAAATTCGAAGTGGGCAATCTCGATTCTCTTTCCATCTTCATACCAAAAAAGAAGAAGAAGAAGAAAAAAGAGAGAGAGATTCTTGGTATATGATGATGATTTCATTTCGGTTTTCTGTTTGCCTAAAATGTTTAAGGTCTTATTGTACAATTCTTTATCTTAAACTCTAATGAATGGCTTAAATGTCTGCCCCAAATGGGCTAAAAACTTGGAGAGGGCTAAGATATATATTTAGAGGCTCTATGGCCATTTTTGTATTATTTGTGTACATTATTTGGGATTGTTTGGGTATTTGTAAGTAAACAAAGTAACAAAGTTTAAATGTGTGAAGTTTAATATAATGACAACTAAACATATTTTGAATTAATGGAGTTACAAATAACTTTTTGGGGTGAGTTTCTTTGTTAAGGATCTCACATTGATAAAAGAAGGGAACTCTAAGCAAAATATTGGTGATAAGTCAGAGGAAGGCGAGGATGATGTCAAGTCATCATACACCCCTTATGTCTTGGACAACACATATGCTACAATGGCTGGGACAAAGGGTCGTGATCTTGCGAGGGTTAGTCACTCGAAAAACTCATCCTCAGTTCGGATTGTTGGCTGCAACTCGTTTCTTTAATTSGTTTGTTTCTTTTAATTGTATAGTTTTATCTCACTATAACAAAAGCTATTTTTTAAAATYTACAATATATCATGGTATTGTAATGAAATGATATTATGTCTTAGTTACCCAACGGGATAAAAAGATATGAACCCTCATAAAAGTTGGAAATATGTGAGCCACTTGAGAGTCATCTTGTTCATGGGGGAAATCATGGGTTGGCCTATAAGCTTGGAATGTTTTTTATGGAATCCAACTCTGAAAATTTATCTTAATCCACATAGTCCTAGCTAAGGATAGATCAAACTCAACTCATAAATATTTGAGTTAGTTTTTAGTTCCAATTATTAAGCTATTTATTCATTTTTTTTTTTATATCTGTGAGTGTCTAGGTCTAACATGTAGGTAYCTAGATTAATCTCACGAGACAACCGTTTAAATCTACTATATTTTGTTGTCAAATCATTTATTCAAAATTTTGTTCTAACAAAATGGTAACAAGTCRTTAGCTCTTAAACATCTATCGTCTACTTATTTTCAAATTACGTAAGTTTAACTTAGTGTCTATTTGTATATTTGGAAGAATTATACTCAATAAAATATTTTCTAAGAGTTAATTATCGAATGGAATAGCTAGATATATGAGCAAAAAGAGACATTCTCTTGATTGATAATAAATTTGAGTTGATTTTTTGTAGTGCCTAGGAAATGGCGGCTCTTTGGTCTTCATGCCCCTATACTTGGAGGATATGCACATTGTCTCCGKCCCATGTGGYTTGAACTCAAGATCTCAAAGTTATTCCTTCAGGCCCTAAGCCACCCAAACAATCCCTTARAGACATAAATTTGAGCTGATTTGATTCTTGAAACCTTAATTTTAAGAAAATTTCAAAGAAATCAATTGAAACAATGCATATATTTTCAATTTACTTGAATCAACCAATCCCATATATGATTTGGGTTGAAGTTATTAAAATTTTTGGATCATTATATACATACTTCCTTGAAAGTTACAGAAGAACATCAAATATTAAGATTATATATTATGTTTTAAAAGAATGGCTTAGGTTTTAATAACCTTGACAAAGGAAAAAATGAAAGGAAAGGAAAAAGAGAGAAAGGGACATTAGTGCACTAGTGAAAGGCATTGTACGATCAATGGGGATTGATTCTTGGTTTGTGCTTTTTGGTCCAAAACCAGCCCCCATGGACGAGGCCGACATAAGCTTCCTCCTCACACTTGGGCGAATTTTATTTTATATGAGCCTTTCTCATTTGGTAAGTAATTGCAAAGTTACAACATAAAGCTTAACGTTTAATTGTTAATTAAGACATTGTAATATATATTAACTTTTTCTGGAAGTTTAATGTTMAAATCTCTCTTATTAAGAYCAAAACTAGAGGAGTAGCTCATCTATGGATCCCAATTTTAGACCGAATGCTCATTTGAGTTTTGTTGCGCTCTAATACAATATTAACATTCATGRAGTTCTATATAAATACAAATTCATACTGAGGAGTAGTGTATGCATATTATAAACCTTTGTTAGCTTTCTTATCTTTTTACAGTGGAATCCTTAACTACTTCTGAATTAGTTATGTTATATTAATTTTTTTCGAAAATAGAGGGAGCCATTAAAGTCTTATSGCAAGTTAATGAGTCAAAATATAATACCATTATAGAGATCATATTAAAAGATCCGTTAAGTTAAGGAGTGGAAAATATAATACCATTATAGAGATCATATTAAAAGATCGGTATAACAACTTCAATTTAATCATATCAAAATTTGAATGTAACCTTGACGAATTTTGCAATATCATATATTATAGTGAGATTTTTACAAAATGTCCAAAAAAAAAAAAAAAAAAGAGTTCTATATAAACTTTGTCATTTTGGACATTGGCTTATAAGTTGAAAGGTAGAAAATTCAAATTAAGTATAAGAAGTGAAGTTTCATATGTGTCACATTAGTCATTATATAAAGTAATCTGATTATAAAGTTCACATTAAAAAATAATATACATTATGGGGTATTTCAAAAAAATATATATACACACATTATGGGAAACTACAACCAAACGTGTTCTTTTATAAAGTTTCTCAAACATTAATTTATTTTCTTTGTATTCAACCTTTCAAAAATGCATTCTTCAATCAATCATAAAATGGGCCCATAAGTATAATATAGTGGTAGCTGTGTGACATTCCCACTATTGCATCCTTAATTCGATTTCTACTTCAAAAAAAATAATAAAAGATCAATTTCTATCTTTTTTTTTTCTTTCTAAGAAAAGAATCTTAAAACCAACTTGGATATGTGGACGTATATTGTAAACTTTTGTTAGGTACCTTATATTTTCAATGTTGGATTTTTAACACCTAAAAAAGATTTTATCGGTTTCATTTAGTTAAATTATTAATATTCATGGAGTTCCATCTCAAAATCAATTGGCAACGAGAAGAATAGCTCATGTCTATTATAAACCTATGTTAGGTTCCCTCTCTTATGTGGGATGCTTAACCTATTTATCTTTCATGCATAAATTATTTTTAATTTTAATTTTTAAAGATAAATTTCACTCAAGAACATATTGTTTTATATTGTTAAGGATTCCACGTTGAAAAGATAAGAGACTTAATTACGGTTTATAATAGATCTAGATATGTGCAACTTCTTGTTAAGGATCCCACATTTGAAAACAGACGGGATCTAACAATGGTTTATAATAGATATGGACTRCCTCTGTTATTGTCGATTGGTTTTGAGATGAAACCCTAATACGAATGGAATTCGGTCMAGATCAATGAACCAAAAACTGGATTYAAGTAAATACCATACTAAAAAGATTAAAAATACTTTAAAAAGGATTTTAAAGTGTGAATATTAGTGCTTCTAGAATAGCAGATACTGATTCTCCCTCTCCAATTGTTGTTGCATCTTTTGTCCTCACTACATCTTATGGCTTCTAAGGAGACAAATCATTGAAATGCTCTTTGAAAGGCAAAAGATTTCCCAATATTTGCCCTATTGGAAAATTGCCCCACCAATCCAACCCTCTGGTTTTTTTGCTTATAAAAGAGCACCCACTGCCCACTCTTTGGCACACACATCATTCTTTTTCCCTTGCAAATTTTTTAGTCCATTTCTCTTCTCTATTCACTTCTTCAAAGCAATTGGAGTTYCCTTTAGTTTTATCTTGCCCTAACTTTTCTAGTTTTTATAAATGGCTTCAATGTCGTCTCATGGGTCTAGTGCATGGACTGCAAAGCAAAACAAGGCCTTTGAGAAGGCTTTGGCGGTGTACGATCAAGATACACCCGAACGATGGCTGAATGTTGCAAAGGCTGTCGGTGGAAAAACTGCAGAGGAAGTTAAGAGGCATTATGARCTTCTTGTGGAGGATGTTAAGTTTATCGAGTCGGGCCAAGTTTCCTTCCCCTATCGGACCTCGGGAGGTGGTAGCCATGGTAACATGACGACTGATGACGAAAAGAGGTATATACAAAAAGAATGGTTGCAATATAGTTAATACATTCTCCTATACTCCCATTCATACTTCTAAGTTTTACTAGTAAAAAAATAAGCCTTCATATTAAGATATTTTTACTTGAACATTCTATATGACACGGTGTCAACTTTCTAACTCATATTTCTATCTCTCGTTAAATAGCTTTAATTTATAATTATATTAAATTATTATAATTACTATAATTTTTAAGTTTATTTCAAGTTAAGCAAGACTTCATTACCTTATCAGATCTTTCAGAAGGTAACAACTATAGTAATATAATGATTGATGATGAAAAAAATATACAAAAAGAACGGTTGCTATTAATTATTTAACGCATTCTCGTATCCTTCATTCATCCATCTAAAGTTTTATTCATGGAAAACCAGTCTTCATATTAATATTTTTAGTCAAACTTAATTTCCATTAAACTACGTCAGAAAACTCCTCTATATATCTATTGACCAGAGAAAACACGTGGCTAAAAGTACATTAAATAACACTATACTAACCCGAATCTATAAGTTTGAGCTTTTCGTAGATGTAGCGACTATAATTAAGTTGATAGTGATATGAAAGAAATGCTTAGAAATTGACCATATTTGTGTCCTATAGTTAGAAATATTTTGTAGTGTTTTAGTTGAATGTTCAAATGGGTGCTCAATGAAAGTAATTTTTGTATGGAGTGAAACCCTAGGCTGTAACCATTGGTTTGATGATGATCTCTAGCTAGGCAGCAAAGTGATGTCTTTATACAGTTTGTATGTATATGAGCAGAGGAATGTCATTATCAGTGAATAGAGGCCCCCCATTTGGCATGGATTCTTCTGTAAACCAATGGCTACGTGTTTCCATAAAAAAACAATAACTCATCTTCTTGTAAGCTTTTTCAAAGGCAACCCCTTTTCATTTCCTTGTTCTTTGAAACTAAAGCTGCCCCTAATGCCTCACCATTGGCCCTTCACACCCAAAATAAATAAATAAATAAATAAATAAATATATATATATATATATAWAAGCATCTTTCTCATTATATTATGGGAATGTTCGGATATTTTTTCAATTAACATTTTTTAATTTATTCTCTCAGTGTTGGTAAATGTTAAATTTGATTGATGATAAACTTACCTGACATATTTCTTGGGGATGTACCGGTTTTTTTATCAATGTGGGATCCTCAAGATTGTGGCTCTTTTGACTCATCAATCTTGGTCGGATCTCATTTTTGAACCGGTTGCTCGTTTGGGTGTTTTAAGCTCTGATACTATATTAATATTCATGGGTTCCATCTCAAAACCAATTGAGAGGAGTAACCCATGTCTATATAAACCTATGTAAGGATTGTTCTTTTATCAATGTGGCATCCTTAACACCGGTCACATGATGTTCTTAAAGCTAGGCAATGAACCCCAATTATAGGGATGCATTAGAATAAGTCATACCTGTCTCTTATACACATCTATATTGTAAACTTTTGTTAGGTACCTTATATTTTCAATGTTGGATTTTTAACACCTAAAAAAGATTTTATCGGTTTCATTTAGTTAAATTATTA
>NW_019104495.1:2491666-2533086 GCF_001995035.1 Momordica charantia | reverse complement strand
GGTCCTTTGGTGGGCCGGCCTCCGTGCCTTGGGTCGGCACTGTCTGTCGATGGTCTCGGTTGTCCTTCCGAATGCAGTCGAATCTTCTACCATATTGCTCCATACATAACAAATAGATATATTGTCCTTATACTGCTTCTCTATGGCGCCTTTTACTTAGTTACTTTCAAGAACTCTCCTCGCACTTCAACTAAAGAGAGTCTTGTTAAACCTCGAAACAGTAGAAGAAATACTCTATGGTGCAAATGCTATTAGCTCCCTTCTTTGAAATGTTTGGTTGGAAAGGAACAATCGAACCTTCACAAACGTCTCCAGATCGAGTGATAATATATGGGAAGACGTCAATATCTCAACCTCATCCTGGTCTTGTAAATATCATATTTTCTATAATTATAACATCTATACCACCTCTCTTGATTGAAGTGCCTTCCTCCGGTCTCTTTTTTATTTACTTCTAATATAATATTTGTGTTAAGTACATAAAAAATGGATGTATAATTAATATGAATATTGTGATAAGTTACGTCAGCTTTTTTTTTGGTTAAAATATTCATATTGTGATAAGTTACCTAAGTTTTTTTTTTCTTTTTGTTAAAATAACATGTGAAGGTGAAGATTTGAATCTACTATTTTTTTGTTGGAAGATATGAACATTTAAATCCATAATCTTTTTGGCGTAGAATTTTACTATTCTTTAAGTTAGCGATAATATAGTTAAGTTAGTTATCAACAACGGATAAATGGATGTATAATTAATTTGAATATAATTTATATACATAAAGAAAAATGGTTCAATCAATATATTGACAGAAAATAAAATTTTTTCAATACAATAAAAGAAAAATTGTTCAATCAATATCAATAGCATTAAATAGTGTGATAGAGAGATTGCTGGGAAACACCAAAACAGCAAGTAGTGGAAGTTTTTTGCGAATTTAATTATACCATTTGTTAATATTTTTATTTCTTTTTTGTTTTTTTATTTGTTTTTGTTTTTTTAATGTTTCTCCTTTTTTATATAAATAAAGACAATCGTGGTGGATAACTATTTCTTATTTTTTATTTTCTAAATTTTTTTAATTAAAATTAAATATTCAAAATGTTTTATGGTATATTTAATTTTTAATATTTTTTGGAAAAAGAGACTTCATTGATGTATGTGAGAAACATACACAAAAAAAAGGAGGCCTATATAAAAGCATTTCAATTAAGAGATATAGTAGATGTATCGTAAGTACAAAAAAGATTAGATTTTGTAGACCAAAGAGAAGCAGTGACTTTGATGTCCTCCCAAATGTTGGTTGTAGTCTTCCAAAAACCTGTAAATGTTCGGTGATTTCTTTCTAACCAAGTATGCCAAAAAATAGCACTTATAGCATTGCTCCATAATATACAAACTTCTGGTTAGAGAGAGGAATGCTAAGGTTTTCTGTGATGAATAAATCGACTTGGCAAGAAATCGCACTTTGGACCTGAAAAATGTAGAAGAGACGATGCCATAAACTTGCAGTAAAAGGGCAATTAAGGGCAATGAAGGAAAATATGGTCCAAAGTTTAAAGGAAAATATTTAATTTTTAATATTCATTTATACATTTTATAAATTAAGAATGATAACATAATATATTATTTATGTCTTGGAAAAAAAAAATAGAAAAGAACAAGAAACTTGAGTTTGTACTTGTTCAAAAGTTTCTACACAATTTTAGAAACCTTTTTGAAAATGAAAAACAAAAACAGAAATAGTTATCCAATACTTATATTTTAAAAGAGTTACTCTTTTTCCAAAAAAAAAAAAATATTTCAAAAGAGTTAGAACTTTTTTTTTTCCTTTTTAGGGATCCCAACCATCAAATCTCATTTGATTTTGAGGCAATATTCTAGTCAGTTCGGGAATAATTTTAGAATGAGTGATTTTAATCAAAGAGATTTAATGATAATTTGATTTTTATATAATTATTTTAGGGTTTGGTTACGCATTCTTCTAAGTGATTTTTATATAATTAAAATTGATTTGTAATATGATTAATATTTGAAGTTTAAAAAAATATATATTTGAAATTTAAAGAGAGAATTTGACAAAGTTTTAGAGGGAGAAAAGATGAGGGAGAAATTTTAGAGGGTTTGAGACAAAAATTTTAGATAGAGAAAAAAACTTAAAAAATATGGAAAATAAAAATTTAGAGAAAAATAAGAATTTAGAGAAAGATTATAAAATTTTTATAAATTATAGTAAATAAACCAAATTAAAGATAAATTAAGTTAGAGAACGACCAAAATTTTAGAAATGAAAAAAAAAAATTCTCAAATTTTGAAGTTTAAAATGAGGTAAAATAGAGAGAAAAGTTTGAAATTAAGACAATAATTTTTTGAAAAACAAATTTCCCATGCTTTTTTTTTTTTCAATTTTCTTGAGTTTAACAAGGGAGTAGTAGCTAGAATTAAAACTTCTAACCCTTTGGGGTAGGTAGTGTGGTAGCTAAAATTAAAACCACTAACCCTTTCAAGAGGTCAAGTAATTTGGTAGCTAGAATTAAAACTTCTAACCCTTTSGAGAGGTAAGTAATGTCTCGAGATTATCTTGAACCCATTTGAACTTATCAACCCTTTCTAAACTCAGCATCCATTCTCTATATATAACACATCAATTTGCTCTTTCATTCCATCTAAAGCTGATAAGCTTAATCTCAAATACAATTCATGAGCTCCAAGTCAACCACAAACACCATGGTGAATGGCTTTCAAAAGCTCCCAAATTTCTTACAAAAGGTGACAATTTTGGGTTATCACTACTTCATAACCCACTTTCTCAAGCTTTGTTTGATCCCTCTAATGGCTTTTGTCACTCTTGAGGCTTTCCATATGAGCTCATATGACATTCTCCATCTTCACCCCAATCTCCTTATCCTTGTTGCTATTTTGGGACTCACTCTCTTCACCATGACCCGTCAACGATCCGTCGTCTACCTCATCGACTTCTCCTGCTACCGATCGACACCGCCACGCTGTTTAAAGTTTACATCTGATACGTTTATGGAGCACATGAAGCAGACCGGTTTCTTTGATGATACGTCGCTTGAGTTTCAAAGCAAGATACTCAGGCGGTCAGGCATCTGTGAAGAGACGACCGCTCCTGAAGCTATGATGTGTATTCCACCCCAGTCGACGCTCAAGACGGCGAGAGAAGAAGCCGAGACTGTGATATTCGGTGCCTTAGACAATTTATTCGCCAATAATATCAACGTCAAACCCGAAGACATCGGTATCCTTGTCGTCAGCAGCGGAACCTTCAGCCCTTTGCCTTCACTTTCCTCCACGATTGTGAACAAATACAAGATGAAAAGCAACATCAGGAGCTTTAACTTGGGTGGAATGGGGTGCAGTTCTGGAGTGATAGCCATTGATCTAGCCAAGAACATGCTCCAAGTTCACAAAGACAGCTACGCCATTGTTGTTACCACAGAGAACATCACGCGTAATTGGTACCCCGGGAACAAGAAGGAAATGTTGATACCCTTGTGCTTGTTTCGTGTCGGTGGCGCCGCGGTTCTTCTCTCCAACCGGAACTCCGACCGGTGGCGTGCAAAGTACAAGCTAGTTCATCTGGTGAGGACACACAAAGGGGCGAATGACACTGCATTCAAATGCATATATCAGGCAAGATCGTTGCTCATATATCCATCAATATATATCCCTAAATTATAAGGTTTGATATCAAAAAAATAAAAAAGATTATTAATACTAATAATAAGATTTATGTTAAATTATAAGTTTGTCTAGGGCCTAACAAGGATTTATAATATAAGTGGGCTACTCCTCTCATTGACAATTAATTTTGAGATGGAACCCATGAATGTTTATATAGTATCAAAAACCAAAAGATCAAACGACCATCCGGTCCAAAAATGGAATCTGACTAAGATCGGTGAACTCAAAAGAAGTACCATCTCGAGAGGCATGATAAGTAATCTGATAAGAGTTTATAATATAAGTAGGATATTCTTTCCAATTGATTTTAAGATAGAATCCTATAAATATTAAGTTCATATGAGTTAGTTAAATATTCAGAGTTATTAGATTAATTTAGTCCATATACTAATTTAATTTATGTTTAATTGTTTTCTAAACTTTAACAGGACTCTATTGTTAATTTCAAAATGTCAATTTCATTCATTGTGTTTCTATTTAAAGGTTACGTAGTAAGCTAATTTTCAATCGGATTCAGACATTTGGTAGTGTAAACGTGAAAACAAAAATAACCAAAGAGTCTTACTTATAGCTAATTTAAGAAGCACAAACTACTTATTTATTAATTGACATTATTGACATAAACATATCTTTAATTATCATTGATATCAGGAGGAAGACGATGTTGGGATCACTGGCGTCTCGCTATCCAAAGATGTCGTGGCCACAGCGGGCAACGCTCTAAGGACAAACATCAGAACTCTTGGGCCTTTGGTTCTTCCATTCCGCGAGCTACTTCACTTCACCACCACGTTCGTCGCTAAGAAGCTCTTGAACCCTAAGATGAAGGGTTACATTCCAGATTTCAAGGTTGCGTTGGAGCATTTCTGCATCCATTCCGGAGGGAGGGCGGTGATCGACGAGCTCGGGAAGAAGCTTCGGCTTTCAGCAGTGGACATCGAGGCGTCGAGGATGACACTGCATAGGTTTGGGAACACATCTTCAAGCTCCATATGGTACGAATTGGCGTACACAGAGTGCAAAGGTAGGGTTTTGAAGGGACACCGCGTTTGGCAGATTGCTTTAGGGAGTGGTTTCAAATGCAACAGTGCAGTGTGGGTGGCTCTCATGGATGTCAAGCCATCTCCAAACAGTCCTTGGGAAGATTGTATCATAAGGTACCCCATTGTAGAAAATTGTTGATCTCTAGGGTTTCTCTCCAATTTATTAGACAAAAAGGAGGTATAAATTTAAATTATTTTAGGCCAACTTAGGCACGAATAAGGTCGTAGATTCGAATTTCTAGCGAGATGTTTTTGAATGTTACACATATAAAGGAGTGTTTGGATATCTCCACCTCGAATGGAAGAAATGTATTATGAAGCAATGTTTTTGATTCTGTTGTGTGGGATATTTGCTCGGATTGAAATAAGCGCTCTTTGTAGAAGTTCACAAATCCAAGGTTCGGCTTTGAGACGACATGTATTAAAACAGACTTTCTCTGGGCGGACAAAATCGTCTTTTTTATAGCTAATATATATCTACCACTCGTAGCATTATATTTCTCAAATAGGAATTATATTGTTAAAAAAAAAAGGAAAGAAATAAAGGGTTAGTCTAAAATAATTGAATGACCTCAATATAACATCAAATAATATTGATATAACTATAATACGATATATCACTTGTTAAATCTTAAATGATAAATTACTAATTAATTTCATAATAAACATTGATTATCTTAATTTCTAAAAACTTAAAGAAGTAATTTTTTTTTAAATCAGTTCATCTTTGTTAATTGAGTGGTCCATATAAAATATGATGATTTACATCTTACACCTAAATATGAAAATAGTTTCTTTTAGACTATATATGATATACATTTTTTAATTAACTTCAAATTATTTATTTATTATTGTTTTTTCTATTTTAATTTTTTGGAATCGATGGCGTGTGGCTTATACTAGATCCCTATAATTAAGACTCTATTGCGTGAGTTGGGCAATGCTACCCCTGCTGAGGACGACTTGAACCAAATTCTCATRCTAGGTGATAGTACAAGGTCTAAGACTCTTTTTACTATGCCATTTCCGAGAGAAAATTAACTTCATATTATTGTTTCAAATTATTTTTTTTTTCAGAACATCAAATTACCTTATTTCAAAAGTACTTTCTAAAGAACTACACCCATTTGTATAGAAATATTCCTTTGAGCCACGAGAATATGACCAAACAACCGATTTCTTTGTTTTAACATTGTAAGAACAAAGGGGAATTGGAATAAAGCACACCACGAATAAATGTGTACTAGATGCCCTCAAAGTTAAGCTATCTCAAGGTCCAACATTGTTTTTTGGTGACTTTTTTCTTTTTATTTCAATCCTATTTTTTAATTAATGTGTTAAATATTTGATGAATTGGATTTTTGTTGGATTGATAACGAAAGCAAAACTAACTCGAGAATCATGCTTATCGAATTATTAGAATCAACAACATAGGAGAAGAACAATCAAATTTGTATCCAATCACATTATATACTATATAATCGAATTCAGCAGTACCTCAATATCTAAGCACACTAGAATTCAAGTTTCTATCTGACAAATAGGAAGGCGGAAAACTGATACGTTTAGCGCATTGGAGACCATGATAACCCTTCTATTCCATTTCATATAGACTCTTCCGTAGAACTTCATTAAGTGCACTGGATACTGGAATACCTGGATTATGCCTTCTCGGTGGATGTTGTCGAAGCCTTAACAGTGGAGGAGGGTCTGAAGCTAGCACTGGATACTGGGAATTTCTCCAGTCCAAGTCGAGATGCGCACAATGAAGATGATTTATCAAAGGTTCGGTTGATTATTCAAAAGGCAAAGAAATGTATAGCAAATCAGCTCCATGAAACTTACAATTTTACAAAACGAGAAGGAAATGGGTTGCTCATTTTTTGGCGAGGCGGGCATTGCAGAAGAAGGAAAACGTGATCTCGTGCAACGCTGTGGGTTCTATATATATTATGGTCAATTTGGTTGGAAATGAACAATAGAACCTTCACATATGTCTGTCTCTAAGACTTTCAATCATCTTTTGGGATGATATTATTGTTTTAGCTTCCTCTTGGTCATCCAAATCCAAGTTTTGTTTTTTAATCATGATATATCTTTCATTTCTCTAAATTGGAGTGCTTTCATTTAGCCTCCCCTATTTTGTATGTTTCTCACATGCCTAATGAAATGGTTCCGATATCTTTAAAAAAAAAAAAAGAACGCCATTTGGATGGAATAAGACTATTTAAAGTTGTCTAACGGTTTTGGAGATAAGACCATTTAGAGTTGTCAACGGTTTTGGAGAGATTGTAATTTGGGGATTTCATCTATTTAGTTTCCTTTATTGCTTTTCCGCTCAAAAAAAAAAAAAACTTCATTATGTAGTAAGACTTATTGGAAATCCACCCACTCTACACTCAATGAAAATTTCGTAGGTCTATTAAATTATAGATCACTTTAGTTGGTTGATTAAATAGCTTAATAATATAATTATGTTACTATGTAGTCCACTTTTTCTTTTTTTTTTTTAACATTTGTAGTCCACATTTTATTATTAGAATATGTATCCAAACATTTTAACAATTGTATCCTGAATATACATGGTCAATTCCCGCAAACCATCTTTTGCTATAATGATATATTTAGTCTAATTAATTGCAGATTCGTAATATGATAAAATATTTTCTAAAAATAGCACAACGGGGTGGATTCATATATCAAAGATGTAATTTATGTTGTGTAATATCAGTTATAAAAAATGGTATATAAGTAATATACTTTATCATATAAAGGGTAAATCATATACTTTACTTATATACATCATTAATATACGAAGAAAAAGATTAATACACGGCCCTGCATATAAGAACAAATTCCTAAGGTACGTAGGTGGTCATTAGTGGGTTTTAAACCCGTAATTTACTCTAATCGTTTTAGACCAATGAAGCACTCCGCTAGAATAACTTTTCTGTATTATTTGTAAATTTTCAAGGACCCTTAGCTTTCTGAATTTTCAATCATATTTTAAAAAYAAACAAATTCTATTAGAAACTAGCCGTTTACCGTGTGTTCATTTTAATTAACATTTTTTGAGAAGTAGATTACAGAGTCCAGAAATCATGATTATATTGAGTAGATCAAAGATTTTATTCTTTTCTAAAACAAATAAAAAATGAAATGATAATCAAATGGATCGTTAATTGTACACTTTATTGAGAGAATTCTGATTTAAAAGATAAACTTGTACATCAAAATATGTATATGTGAGAATCCAACCAGCCAAGTGAGCCATTTTTGTTCAACCATTTATAAACTTTGGAATATGAATGAGAGGTTGAAAGATGACAGTGCAATGGTAGGCAACTTTATCGCAGCTTAAGATACTTCAGCAGCCTACRAAAATTAGCAAATGAACATTAAGGGGAAAAAAAATAAAAAGCATTCAACTACCCCATTTAGCTTATTCTTTTTTAAAGAAAAAAAAAATATTTGAAACCCTTTCMTTCAAAAAGGTACGTGAGAAATATACAGAGTACAGAAAAAAAAAGTCGGAAGAAAGCACTCAAGTTAAGGAAAATTATAGAGATATCGTAGTCAAACCTAAAATCTCAATATCTTCACAAAGATGAACGCATGATTTTGGAGAGTCCGAAAAAAGTCTGTTGTTTCTTTTTCATCCAAATGAACGAGAATAACAATCCCACAGCATTCACAGCATTGCTCGAGAAGAAGAGGGAGAGAGTCGAATTTAATTTTATTAAAATGAATTCTTAAACTTAAACTAGTGGCAAAAAGTTGGCACTCTTTTAAAATGTTGTGTATTTGTTTTGTTTGGATGAATCTTACATTTTTGTGTAGGTGTTTTTTTTTTGTGACATTTGAGTTATAGGTTTATGTATTTTGTGGTTTTATTTTGGGAGTTTTTTTTTGTTACTCAAATTTGAGAACAATAATTAAGGCTCATTTCAGTTCTGATGTTCAATTTGATAGGATTAAAATCTTTAAGAAAGATTCATCATTTTATCTTATAATACATAACCCAACGATCAATTTTACCTTCAACCTAACTTCATCTAATTAAATCTTAAACTTGAACAAATGGTAAATAATTTCATACCTCCTCAAAAATAATAATAAAATAGTTCCCAAGGTAACTAAAAAAAAAAAAAAAGACTCAAAATCAGGTCACACTAGTATATCCAAACTCAACCATAAAATACTCAAGTCTAGTCATAAAATTTATTCACATACAAAATTACCGAAACTAAGTAATAAAATGTAAAAATCCAACCAAGAATATTTAACATATCAAAAAACAACTAGTACCAAAAAAAAATGGAAAAAATATCATCAAACTACAATGATTAGAAATACTTCCAAAACTATTTCTAAATAAACAATATAGTTAAGATAAAAAGAAAATACTTTAGATTCTTTRAGAACCCAAATCTTATCTTCACTGTGTTGAAAAATCGAGAACAAATTATTTTWAAAAAAAATTCTCGATTTCTACATTTATCTCACTTAATTATCAAATATTTAATGGTGAGGARGACAAGATTCTAATTATTTTTYTAAAGATAATTTSCATTGAATAAGTCAAAAGTTTATATCTCCTCCCAAGTCCCACCTACTTAAACTTGAAAAAAATAAAATAATAAGTTGCTAAAAATTCCTTCTACCATATCTATAATTTGGGGGAAAAACTAAAAAACATGCATAAAAATATCTTCAAGAAAAAAGAACTTATAAAAATATCGTGGAGCTAAATATCTTTGAATCTTCCATCATATTCTTCACTAACCTCAACTCCTCATCGGCATTGCCGGCGGCGRCGGCGGAGGCTCTGTAATTGGGGATGGGAACGCGGCCGGACTCGATCCGCCGGAGATCTTCCAAGAGAATCTGGTAGTGACGTTTGACTTCGTCGGCGGACTTGCCGCCGACGGCGTTGGCAATATTCTGCCATCTCTCCGGCGTTTCTTTGTCGTACAAAGCCAATGCCTTCTCGAACAGCTTGTTTTGCTTCGCCGTCCAAGTTGCCTCCGGCCGCTGCTGCTTCAGAGAGCTCGAAGCCATTGATATGGACAAAAATGGGAGATGGGGTTTCTTTTTTTGTGGAGATTATGGAGAAACGAGAGAGATTTATATATATATTCGAGAGGGGCTGTGGGTTGAAGCCAGTTGGAAGAATCTGTGTCGGCGAGTGTGACTGGTTTTGCTTTTGAGCCACAAGTGTGGAGAGAAGATAAAAAGAATCATTATCAAAAAGGATGAAAAGGGTGTTTGATTTTTCTTCAAAACATTAGATGAGTTTTGTTTAAGGGGCGTTTGGAGCAGGGGTTCGATATCAAAGTGGGAAGGTCCTGTATTTGAACATMTGCGAGGGTTGAGAATTCATATATATATGAATTAAATTCAGTCAACCCCATCAGCTAAAACTTTTGGGGTGRGGGATAGTTTATTTATTTTTTACGGTTTGAATCTCGGAAATTAGATTTGGTTATTTGGGTTACTATTGAAACTAGCAACAAACTCAAGTTTAGCAAATTCACCTAGCAAACAAATGAGTTCTCAAAATCTTAAACAAAACTCATCCTAACTTAAACCCGAACCTGGACACCCCAAACACCTCCTAGGAGTTTGTTTCTAGAAATTATTTGAGCTAAATGATAAAGTTTTAGGACTCGTTCGAAGCAGAAACGACTCGTGAAGCTGTCAAATTGTTGACATATGACTACTATCTAGGAGCTAGTAACTATGTGATTGATGACCACACAATTATAAACAACTTTTCATTTTGAACAAATCTTATCTCCAAAGTTTAAAATTACAGCATTAATTCATGGTTRAATTGAGAAAGAAAAAGGCTTTTTCAATTTTTATAGCATTTCTCCAAGTTGGGTTGCTTTCAAACCAAACCAAAACAAAGTTGTTTTGTAGCTCTTGGAAATCGAGAACCTTAATTTGTTAATGGAAGATGGATTTGAACTGTTTGATGAAATGTCACAGTGAAATTTCAACCATTGTATTGTTGAGTTGAGCCCTTTGTCTTCATCCTCGCAAGGAAATTAATATTTGCTATGGATAATGTTTGCCCATTTACACGCTTTGAAGCCATGGAAATGGAATCCTATCAACAAAGGATTTTTCTCAGTTTCWTTTATGAGTGTTGTGTCAGAGAACTTGGTTGCTTGACTGCAAAATTTTGAGGCTCGAATTTCCAGGTGGATCCAATTGGTTGACCTAACATTATTTATGCTTGTCCAGATAGATATCGATCTAAATTAAATTTATCATAATTCATCAATTTAAGCTTTTGAATTTATTAGTAATTTAGCTGGGTTTTAAGATGGTGTCAAAATAGGAAGTTTTGTACCCGGTCTGTTTGATCATGCGGTCAATTTGAAATATTAACGCACAGTCGTTATTTTCAAAATGAGTGTGGTGTTTAGAATATTTTTAAAAATGGTTTTTTTTTGTAATATTGTTTTTAGAATCCTAAACAAATCCATACAAAATGATTATATAAGAAAATAAATAAGCTCTTATAGTGGGAACACGTTTTTTTTTTTTTTGCTAACCTATTCTATCTAGTATTTTTATTTTCCCAACAGTTTATACATGAACTAATTGTAAATATGATATAAAGTGCCCTTTATAGCAATTTTATGGTAGTTTTCTTCTTTTTGAAGCCATGCATAAAATTAGTATAAGCTGTTTCTTTTCTCATAAACTTCTATTATAAAAACATTTTTAAAATCATAGCATAAAACGAAAATGAATATTTTTTAAAAAAATTTGTCCAAGATTTAAAAAGTGTTCTTAAAAATAAATAACTTGGACAAAAAGAAATATTAATAAAAGACTAATATTTTGAAAATTTTAGAACTACAAATATAATAATGCATAACAATACTGAAATAAACTAAAATCATGCCAGAGCTCATAAGACCTGTATATGAGAGAAGCTTCTTGTTTTTGTATATTTCAATTACCGATGAAYTATGTTCACTTTTGCGAGAAACGTTTAATGGAAGTTGAATTCTGTTTTACACATGTTTTGAAAAATGTATATCTACTAATTTTCCATATCCTCATTTAAATCCTATCTCAAATAAAAAAAATTAAAAGAAAAAAAAAACTCACATGCCTATCCCTATTTTAATGTATAAATTAATGTCTCTATTATATGAGTGAAGATTCTATCTATTACCAAGTAGATTATTAATCACCATTCACCGAACTCTTGAAAAGAAGCAAGCTTCAATCGTTTTCTTCAAAATTAACGCCCTCGTTGCARAGAGGTTAAAGAGCTTTCAAATGCCAAAGTGATCTTTCATTATCTTGTCTCATATCGTTGCGATAGTACACACCTTCAAATTTAAGTTATYTTCCCCTACAATGTTTATCATGTGTGACCCTACACAAAAATTTAAGATAGAAATTGAATGATGAGTGAAAAGAACCGGTCATACCTAGCACATGTTTCACTTTCTCTTACAACAATATCGATGGTATACACTTTTTATAGATTATAATGTCATACATCTGCTGTTAACAAATTTATGTTATTAAGAATGTAGGAGGAAAGATTAAATTTATCCCAACCCATTATAGTTCATATATTACTCATATGTAAAAAGTTGCATTTAGGGAAAAAAACACATAGGACAAACTAAAAGAAAATAATTATTCAAATATATATCATCTTTCCATTGAATTCTTATTCCTTGTAAGGAAAAAAGAAGAAACCATTTTGAAAAGAAAAGGTGATTGATTAAGAGAATGAGTCAAATGGTCCAAATTCCATTGAATTCAACTTTTTCCCCACAAAAGTTAGAAAATCAAATTGGGATCTTGTTGAGTACAAGACACATAAATGTCCAAAGGGAAGCTTGGCCCATCAAGCCAAGTTGCCCAACCAACTAGCCAGGTTTTCTTTAATTTGATAAAGGGAAAATCGAATAATAATGTGAGAAAATTCTTATTATATCATACATCCAACCAACAACAATAATAAATGGTATTTTCAATTTTTTTTTATTACCCAGAAGTCGACTGCCCTCTATTTTACTCMTATACATATGCAAAGSGTCATTGTTTGATGGAATTGTATTGCTTGTGGTTTGAACCTAAACCTAAACCTATAACCTCAAGGATATTCCTTGAAGCTCCAAACGACTCAAACTATCCTTTAGGGACAGATGATATTTTCAATTATTCAAAAAAAATAAATAAATAGTAGTTTCATTTTGAAACCTTTACATTTATTTCATTCTAGTCTTTAAATTTTGAAAATGTTATATTCTCGAATGTTATTTTTCATTCTTCAACCCATTTTTTTTTAAAAAAATATCACACCACAAATATGGAAGTAGTAATTTGAACCTACAAATGTAGAGATGGTCGGTCAAACGTTTAATTTTAGGGAATATAATCGATATCTTAGATGTTGAAGTATGTTAGAATAAATTAACGAGGTCTTTTTATCATGTGCTCATGAATGTTTATTTTTATCTTTGTTGTTAAATTTCTATATTGCATATATATAACAAATATCTGTCTTTCATTCTCAAGTTTAATATCATGCTCAATCCATGTGGCTTCAAATTCAAGTCCACATAATATCACACAAGATTTTTATTCAATTCCCATATGAAAATTTAATTAAGTTCATGCAAACAATGTATACTTATGTTTCATGGTTTACTTCAAATTTTTTGGGAACTCTTGGTTAAATTTTAACATAAACAAGTTTTTTTTTTAATTTACAAATTCTGGCTAGGTTTCTAAAAAATGCTTAATATATATATATATGTATATGTATAGACACACATAAAGTAATCAAACCAGGCTTTAACAACATAATTTTTTTATCTAAAATACTAAGAAATCAAAACAAAGCATTTTAAGGTCGGTTTGATAACATTTACGTTTTTTGTTTCTCGTTTCTAATTTTATTTTAGAAATTTAAACATTGACATCTATTTGTTTTTCTKGTTCTTTTTTAGAAACATTCTCAAAATTGTATAAAAATTTTGGAAATAATAAAAACAAGTTTCTTATTTTTGTTTCCAATTTGTTCCAAAACATAAATAAAAATATTCTCAAAAATATTCTTTTAGAAACATTCTCAAAATTGTATAAAAATTTTGGAAATAATAAAAACAAGATTCTTGTTTCTATTTCTAATTTGTTCTAAAACATAAATAAATATATTGTTTTATCATTCTTGAATCCATGGGTGTTGGAGCCATCCAATTCTATTTTTCTTTATTAAAAAATGATGAAACATAAGCAAGAAATAGGAAGCTTACTAAACGAGTCTTTAGTTAAAAAATGAATATTATAAGAAAACAGAGATGAAAAAAGAAAAAAAAATAGAAAGAAGAKAGTGGTCCTAAAATGATTGGATAACTTTCTTTGATGTATTTGTGTCAACATTATCTATGGCCCAACCATGGAAAGTATCCATTCATCATCTCCAAATAACCAATTAATTTCCCTTTAGGCTGCCTTTGGAGAGCTTGAAGTTTTATGAATCAAAACAAATGGGTCTTAATCACATAAAGAAATAAGAATTGTGACTTTTCAAGAGGAAAAGGAGCAATCCACCACTAGCAAAGCATATGATACTTGGAGATGATAAAAGTGCACAATATTTCAAAAAGAAAGAAAAKATTTCTTGACATCTAAAAAAGTTTTTTTGTTTGGAATATACAACGACTCATTTTGATTACGATGTTGTTTTTCGTTTCTCATTCTTTCAAATAAAATGTCAAATTAAGTAGTAAGTTATTTGTGTCATTTTTTGCTCTTTTAAAATACTACACTAGAACAATTTTACCGTGGCATATCATTGCACGCATGATGTATTTAACATGTGTTTTTAAAATCTAAGACTTCACTTGATAACGATCTTGATAATAGATTTTCATCGACATGTTAACATTCCTATCGATATTTTTTATTTGTCAATGGATTCAACAAAAATATCACTAAAGTGAATATAATATTAATAATTTTAATTTTTAACTTATTTTAAAATGATGAGATGCTTCTTTGTTAGTTTAAATTTTTTTTATAAATTTTTATTTTTAATGATTTTTTCATAAATATCCATCGATATCCACATTTTCATCGATATTTCCGTCAATTAAGCGACATTTCAATCGACATTGATATTTGAAATCTTTACAGCGGTTTATATTTTATCTTAAAATTTATTATTTCAAATATTAGCAAATATATATGTTTTTATTAAYAATTAAGGTTAATGGTATGCTTTATCAATGTATAGATGTGTTTAAAACATMAAGTTAATGCAGAAATTAAAGTAAGGGCATAATAGTCCCAAAATATTTTTCTAACATTCTCTCCCCTTTCAATACATTGAAAATTTTGTTAATAAAAAAAATACATAGAAAATTTTACGAGCATTGCACGTGTAATGTATCGAATGTTTTTAAATTTAAGACCTCAATTGGTTAGCAATTTTATATGTTTTGTCTGAAAAGTTATTTTAAAAATTTTAGCCAGTTTAAGAAAAACAAAAAGCATAGGTTTTTAAAACAAAAATTTCGGTCTCCAAATTTAATCAAGATTTCAGGTATATCTTTTACCATTCTAAAGGTAAGTTGATTCGTTCCTCACCACAATAATGATTGATATAAAAAGCTAACACGAGCATAGCTTAACTAGTTAAAGAATATATCTTTCTGATTAAATAGTCAGAGTTTTGAATCTACACCCCACATGTTGTTGAACTAATTAAGAAAAAAGCAGTTCAACGTAACTATATATATATTACAATTGTATTTTCTCTATAGTTCATGAACAAGCTAATATTGAATTCAAATTACAATTCTCTTTTAGTCAAAGAACATTTTTATTTACTTGGCAAAAAAAAAAAGAGCATTTTTATTTATGGAAAACAATTAGACATGAGAGAGATGGGTGAAGGGTTACCTAAAATATTGCGAATTGACTTAACAAAGATATATGGAGTTAGGTTCTTAGAATCTTAGTACACTATTTTTCCATTCAATAATGTCTACTCTTTTTCTTTGTTGCTATAAAAATATGGAATTGGGCTTTTTTTATATAAAAATTTAAATGTGTTTTGAATCATCACAAGTAATAGAATATAATATAGTGAGTAAATTATCATCTCCACCCGGATTGTTAATTAACCAGTAATTACCAATTATATCCAATCATAATTTATTTGATTCTTCGGTAGAAGAATATATGTGAATGAACTAAAAAATAAGTACAGTTTAAAACGAAGGAAGAAAAAGCCAAAGCTTCAACTTCACCTTATTTATCTGTCTTGAGTTCTTTTACTCTTAAACTTTTATTTTTTTTCTATATCGATAGTGAATTCCTTCTAATTTGCTACTTAATTTTTCTCAAGCATCAGCAAACAATTTGACAGGAAATTCTTACATCTTTGTGAAATTTCAAACCTATCGAAAAGCATTAAGCGGGAGAGCTCCATGAATCTGCTATACAATAATTCATAATTAAACATATCTCTATCTTACAATGTGATCTATCTCTAAACATTTAAGGTTCGATTCAACTCTCATCTCTCGTTCCCAAATTGAATATCTAAAATCATGAAATTGGTGATCAAGAAACTACAAAGCATTAACTCATGCAAATGCATGAGGTCCAATAGTTCAAAGTTTCGGCTAAAATGTACAAAGCATTCATCAAAAGCATAAAGACAAAAGGAAGAGAAAGAAGAAAAGAGGAGAGTTCTCCCTATAAAAAATGCCTTCGCAACATCCTCCTTCGATCTCCTTCTTCTCCCTTCAAAATCTAAACCTAAAATATGCATTTATATGTCTAGACATCGTCACAACACATAGGTGCTGAAACACATGCTTTTCAAATTTGTTTTAAGTTTGAAATGCTTAGACGCTATAAATTGTTTTTTTTTTCTTTTTTCAATCTGCTTTCCTATGGGTTAAGAATAAATAATGTACCTTACCTAAGTTTATAATAGATATGAGTTATTCTTTTCATTGCCAATACTTGAAAATCCTATAAAACGCTTTAAAACAACCTAAACTCGACACAAAATTCACTTATCAAGAACCTACTAAAACTAAAAACGAATTAGTTATGGGTCAAAAATTTTTGTGAAGACAAAAATGAATATATGAGGAATTAGGAGGCTTTTGAATAGGGTGATGAAGAGTATGTGGTTCTCAGTTGGTTGCAAAAATAAATAAATAAATAAAAAATAATTGGGGATATTGTTTTACATCAACGGATTCAGATGCTTCATTAAGGGAGGGATTCTCCCCTTCCATATTATTCAATCTCCTTTTTCTTCTTCACCGTGGATCCATTCAAACAATTATAAAAGATTTAAATACTATTTTGGTGCCTTTATTTTCAAATTTTTTATTTTTGATCCATGTACTTTAAAGAAGGAGACCAATTTAGTTTTTATTTATAAAATTTTAGTACAAATTTTATCCACCTTGAAAACTCTTTAATATAAATTTATGCCTAAATTTCAAAAAGTTTAGTGAATTAAGTACCATATGCTAAAATTAGAGGAGATAAAATGAAACAGAAAGGTTAAAATGATCATCACTTTTAAAAAATATATGGATCAAAATAGACGTTTCAAAAGTACACAGACCAAAATGACTCAAAGTCGAAACTATAGAAATCAAAATAGTATTTAAATCATTAAAAATAGTCACTTATTACTGGACTATAATAGTAATTAATTATTTAACTTTTTTTGCAAAAATCACAAGTAAAGATTTCTTTTCTGTATTAAAAAAAGTAGAGAGTTATTTTTATTATATTATGATTCTTTTTAAAATATAATCATATGTGATAATTTTTTCATGCACGAAAAAAATCATTATAAACATGAAAAAAAAATATATCATGATTTTTTAATCCTTAATAATTTTATATAATTACATGCTCAACTAATTAAGGCAYATACCCTCGACAAAAGAAAAAGAGTTAAAAGGATCAAACGCCACCCGACGTCTTATTAAAGTTACAAAAAAACAAAAAAAAATTGTCCATCAACAATTATTATGATTATCTACTTTAATAAATATTGAAGATGATAACATATTACTATTATCAAGTCAATTAATAACTAATATACCTTTTTTWAAAAAAAATATGTATTTATAATTTTTTTATTTGAATAATATATTAACCATATTTTTAAATGTTAATGTCAACCGAAGTATCAGGTCACAAATTTATGGGAATGTAGATAAAAATATCGATAAATATTGATGTCAAGAGATATTTGTAAAAAAAATTATAAAAAAATATTATTAGTATCATGTCCATATATTAGTGATATTTTGTTGTTATTTTGTTATATTTTGTTAATTTTATTACAACATATTGAAAATATCARTATCAAATTTACAGACATATAAAAATATGAGATATTGATGGAAACATATTATCTTGTGTTTTAACCGACTTTGAAAAGTATAGTTTTGAGGGATAGTTTGAGTTACTCGAAACTTTAAAGAATATCCTTGAGATTTTGAGACCCTTTCCGAATATAAAACCAACTTTAAAAACTACATATATGCAAATATTTTTAACTTTAAAAACATATTAACTTTAAACTTCATTGAGATCGATGAAGTTGACTTGTCTTATAAAGTGAATGGGCTAGTACTTCTCCATGGCAACTCAAATAAAATGGGCCATGTAATTGAGAAATATCAAGTGATCTCTTGTTGGAATACTCATCATTGTAGTTGGTTTTATCTAGAGCCTCATACAATTTTTTTTTGTTTAACGACATGTGACGGTGTGGATAGAGATTTTGAATTTCTGATCTTCTAATCGATAATATATATTCTAACAGGTTAAACTAGACTCCTAATTAACTTGTGGTCTATTATTTATTAATCACGATTATATTAAAACTTAAATTATAAATAAATTTAAGATATTGGTAAAATAAGTAATTCAAGTGACAATTGCAATTATATACTTAATAAATAACTAAGATCATGTAATCATTAGATATTAAAAGAAATTACATTCATCATGAATTTCTAGGAACAAAATGCATAATTAAGATATTTTTAGTCTCTATATCTTTTCAATTATGGCACCCTCAAGCTCTTATATGGTTTAAACTATTTCATTTTTTACGGTTCTATAATTTCATAATATATCTTATTACTTATTAGTGTCGAATAAGTTCAAGGGCGAGAGATAAAATAATGAAGGAGATGTCCCTCTTTAACTTTTCATAAACTCAAAACGTATATATTAAATACTTAAAAATATGTAATTTTCCTTAGTTGACATTTCGTAAATTTTAAGAAAGGAAAAATTCATGAATGAATTAATTAGCGCTCTCTATATATAGAGAGAGAGGTAAAATTTTGCTGGCCTCACCCTTAATAACGTTATTTGAGTAAAAAAAAAATAATAGATGTTGGCATTTATAAAGAGAATCAGTAAAGAGACTATTTGTAAATATTATTATAAATATAAGAACGAAATTCAAAACAATTAAAATTAATAAGAGAACTAAATGGTAAAGAAAAAAAAAACTAATGTAATATATATGTATATATATTTTTTGATAAAATTTAAAATATGTTTTAATCTATACTTCATTAAAAAAAATATTATTATATTTTTTTTTATCTAAAAATGAGCTTCAGAGTATTTTTTTTTTCTAGATTATTACAATTTTATTGAAAAAAATTTTAGTATAACATGGGTGGGTTTTCGAACTCATGATCTATTGATCAGACATATATGTCAATTATCGGTGAGCAATACTCACTTAGCACATGTTTATTGAAATTGATTTTAAATTGTGTGCATATAAATAGTTAAATAATTTACGTATTTTTAGAAACGGGATTTTTTTTTATTCAACCTACTTTCATATTCACATTAATTGACTAAAAATTCGACTAGTGATTTGTTTTTCTTTTTAATAACTCAAAATCAATGTCGTGTGGCTTTGTCAGTTAGATTCTTATAACTTTAGAATGTGAATGGCCAACCAACACCGTAACCGAATCGGGAAAAAAAGTATTTCCATTCTACACCACCTCTCGCTGGTGGTTCGAACCAGTGATTTCTTAATGATCTTCTTTGACATTAATTCCTTTCTTATGCATATTTATGGCTATAATTCATTTTATTAGATGATAAATAATAATAGTAGATTTGTCTGGTAAAATGTTTTGGAACAATTATACAAAAGTTAAGAACTCTTATATAATTGATATACATATATCACTAACATGGGTTACCTCAGCGGTAAATGACAAATGTCTCTAGTTAAGAGGTCATGAGTTCGAATTCCTCCACCTCACTTGTTGTACTTAAAAAATAAGTACAAACCACGTGGTAGAGGGAATGAGAACCTTAGCCCCAGGCCATGCTATTCAATGATATTGGAAAAATGGCACAAATGGCAGCGTAACGTAACAAAACGTATTCTCTCATTTTTTGGAGCTTGACTTTACTAAACTAAACTAATAAGGGCTCGCTGCTTGATAGTGAGTTCTTTCGTTTGGTAGGATGACGAAAGGCTACTTCAATCTAGGAAACCGCTGGAAACTCGAGAGGGTCGCCTTTGGAAGCGTTCGCCGGTAACCAAAGCGTATCGTTCCCGCAACCACTTTGGTACTTTGCTTAAGAGTGCATTCTGTACATCAACAAGTACATATGAATTAGTAAATAAATTATATATTTTCAAAAAAACATAGGTCAATATAATAATTAACAAGTTTTGAAAACATGCTATATTTATAATCATTCTTATAAAGTTATATAGCTTTAAATACCATTTTTCATCTTTATAGTTTGAGCTTAGTTCAAATTTGAATCCTTTGATTTGAAAAATGGTCCGAAGAAATGGTTCGATCATCTTATTTTGATTTCTTGAATCGAGATCCTAATGCATATAGATACAAATGGTCCAATGGGAGCAAGAATTTCCAAGAACATTTCATTTCGGAGCAGAAGAGCCATTTTCATTTTCAAGTAGTGTTCGATTGACTACGTATTAATCAATATTCGATTGATTGGTCTGAGGTTATCGATAAAAAAGATTTGGCTAAGTCAGTTCGTTTCTTTTTATCCAAGTCACTTCTTTTTTTGTCCAAGTTTCTTCTCTTTTTATCTAACTCACCTCCTTTTTTCTTTGTGAGTTTCGGGTAGTTTGAGCTTAGTTCAAATTTGATCCCTTTGATTCTAAAAGTTTCAATTTGATCCATATATAGTTTGAGTTCAGTTTCAACTGAGTCTCAATATAGTTCTAAAAGTTTCAATTAAATTTCCATATTGATTTCTATAATTTGGTCAAATTGTTGAAAATCCATATAAATGAATTAAATTTACCAAACTCATTAGCTTAACCTTTTAGGTTGAGTTATAGTTTATTCCTTTCTAACATGGTATCAGAGCGGGAGGTCTTATATTCAAATTCCTACATTGTTGTTTCCTTTTCCTTTGTTGTTTTTTTTAAACTAGACCAAACTGATAATTTAACCAAATATATATTTAGAAATATATTTTTTAAAATGTGTAAATTGCTTTGTTTAAATGGGCCCTATGGATCCACAAAAACAAATTGTTGGGCTTTGAGTGATCCCCCAATTCAAAAAAAAATGGTGGAACAGCTGGCTATGTATTGAAAGCTGAGATTGACTTTTGAAATACCAAAAGCAAAAACAGAAACAGAATGATTGTTTGCGAAGACTGGCTTCTCTCTGTTTTCCACTACCATTTCTCTATTTCTTTTTTCAGTTTGAGGTGACACCCTACATCTTTGATAACCTCTTTCAGATGTCAAACCATATTCTGTTTCAACTCCAAAAGCTAATTAATAATAATATTGGGAGATGAGGAAAAAAAAAATGGCCCCCTTTCTTTTCTTTTCTTTCCTCCTTTTTGATTTGTGAGTCTTGAGGGGCATCATGGTCCAAAGACTTATTCAAGTGTTAATGTCAATCAAAAATAATTTATACTATACATTATAACAACCAAATTTTTAATCAAGTGTCTAGCATGCCTCTTTCTCTAGTTGGTTTTACTTGATCTAACAAAATTTAGTAAAACAAAACCAAGTACTAGAATTGAGAAGACGGGTTTTGTTTTATATTGTCGGAATATTATTAGCAAGATTAAAACGAAACTTCGATACTCTCTATATATCCCTAACATGTAATTAATACTACTATAAATTATTAATCAAGTGACTGCAACATTAATATTATACTATAAATACATATATATATATATAAGTAATATGTTAAGTTATTTATGAGGATGTATACCAATTATATATGATATTGACTGATGAGAAACAAACTTTGTCTCATTAGACTATCGAGTAACATTGGACGCTCTTCAATTTAGTTAATGAAAGTTCATAATTTATGCAAATGGAAATTTTGTCTCGTTCACCTTAAGGTAGAAATTTTATGATATAGTTTATAAGTTATATATATTTAAGGATGGCAACACAAATAGATCTTTTTAAGAATCCAATTATATAAATGTCTAAAAACTCGAATATATATATATATATATATATATATATATATATATATATATATATATATATATATTTGTCACGATAGAGGTTCGTTTATGATGGGTCCCAGGTAAAAATTACCAAACTACACATATTCCTATATTTTTGATAAAAATAAATAAAACCCTAAACCGTAAATTGTAAACCCTAGATCCTAAATCCTAAAACCTAAAAAAGGTAATATATACTGGAAAATTAAAAAAAGAACGGTCGGGAGATTAAGCAAGAATAAGTGCAGTAATTAGTCATTGTATTTTGTTTAACTATTTATTCAAATACTATTATTTAATCATTAATGTAAATTTTCATTACACGACTACAAATTCATAGCAATATATTTTAAATTTTGGAAATAAATGTAATAGAATGACTTATTTAACACAAGTTAAGCTAATTTACTGGCCATTTCTGGTTGAGTATTTCCCTTCTAAAAATCTGAAGCAAAATTTTGAAAATCTAGCAGATCACATAACAAAAGAAAAGGTTTAAAACCCAAAAAAACCAAAAGTGAAATTAAACATGGTCAAACCAATGAATCATTAGATTGTTATAACTCATAAGAACAAAAACAAATTTTTATAATACAATCACGTGAGTGAGAGGATAGAACTTGAAAAGGGAGAATGATGAGTTTAGAGTCGGAGAAAGAATAATTCAGTGATTGAAAAGAAAAAGATGGATGGTGTACAAAGTTAGTACAGGCAAACATATATATATGTATATACATAATCATCACTCGTTTGATTTGAAAGAAGCAAAATCATTATAAGTAAAAAACTTCCACAGCTTTAGTACCAATCTCCATGCATATGCTCATTATGAACTCTCTCTCTCCCCTCTTGTACGTATACGACGCAACGGTAAATGATCTCTGTAACTATTCTATATATAAAAGGTACAATAGTGAGAAGCATTGTCTCTTTATTTTGCCTCTTAATTTTAATAGTTTTCCCAGTTAATTTGATGGCAATTTTGTCATTCATCTTTCCCTCGAATTTCACCAATTCTCTTCTCACTCTACTCTCTCTCTCCAAATCCCTTCAAATTTCATCAATTCTCTCCCCCATTCTCTCGCTACCCCCCTTAATTTCTAAGTATTTTCTCTCCACCTTTACAAATTCTATTTTTCTCAAATAATTTTCTCTCCTCCCTCCAAAAACTTCATTTATTTATTTTTCTCTTAATATTTTCATTATTTATCTTCATCATTCACTCTTAACTCTTTTTTTTTCTCCACTCATCCAAATTTCTTACTCAAAATATCATTACTTAAGTTTATTTGTAATTTTTAAAAGTAGAGAGATAATATTTAGAAAGAGAGAAAAAAATTAGAGGGGTGGAGACAGAGAAAAATTTGTAAATATTGAGAGATAGTATATATTTAGAAATTAAGAGAGAGATTAGTATTTAAATATCAAAATAAGATAATAGTAATAAAATGATAAATTTCCGGTATATCTCATATATAAATGATCTATCTTTGAAGAGATATTTTAAACCTATTTTTGTTTCAAGTGTTTTATTTTAGTTATTAATAATTAGGTGCATATGTTTTATTCATGGGTATTAAATTTCTATAACTGGATTATATTTCCTTCAATAGTTCAATATCAGCAAAAGAGGTGAATCTCTATTATATTTTCATTGTATCATAAAAAATTTGAGGAAAAACAAAATATTATTAATAAAGATATAATATTTACGATATCTCTACCGTTTCGCTAAACTTTCATTTAGCCACCCTTTTTTGTATGTTTCTCATATACCCCTTTTAATGAACGGTTGAATTGGTATCTCTTTCAAAAAAAACAAAAACAAAAACAAAAATGTCAAACATATTTAAAAAAAGGAAAACTTCTTATTAGTTAACTTAAATAATTTTTATGAATTTTTATTTTATAACTTTTCCAAAATTTTCCATCAATATTTTCATCAAATTCAAAGCCTCCGCATTGTACATTTAAAACTTTGATTTTACTCTCTCATAAATATGAATTTCATTCTTCTTCCGTGGGAAACATAGGAAAAATTAAAAGATAAATAATATACTCTCAATGCGATGAATTTTTTCATTTTTCTCTTGTTGGTCACTTTAGATAAAAAGATGTGTGATGGATGGTTTTTTTAATACAACAGATATGAAGATATGGGATTGAATCTCCGACGTCGAAAGAACCAACAAGATGTCTTTACTGCAAAGTTATGCTCATCTTGACAGATGGAAAATATTGTTGCGAGGATCTTACTATTTAAGAATATGAATTCACAAGTAAAGTTATCGCATCCGATCAGGTTAAGTCTTTTTCGTTAAGTAGCAATTTAATTCATATGGTATAAAAGTATTGAGATCCTAAGTTCATACTCCTTTTAATCATTTAACGGGATTTTGTGTTCATTTCCAAACTCACACGTGGTAGTTATAGTGTCTAGAAAAAAAAAACAACAACAAAGACAAAACTATAATAAAGATAAATTATTTACATTATCCGAACAATATAATTACAATAGTACATTAAACTCACTAGCATTTTTTTTAGTACAACATCCAAAGTGTGGGGTGAGAATTTGATTGAACTCACGACCTTTTGATCGGAAATAGATGTTTTGACCGGTTGATCAGTTATACAATACTATACAATACTAATTGATAATCAAACTTATCATAACCCATTAGCTTTTAATTACGCCTAAATACAGAAGTAGTTAATTCCTGATGCATTAGGGCATCAAAAGAGTTGTTCTATCGACGATCTACCTAATTATGAATCTTTTACGCGATAAGAGTATTAATTTAATTGAAGTAGCTTTTGTTTCCTATATTTAGAGAGAGACAGAGCTTTAATGTCAAATGAAGAACCAGTTGTAGAGAGAGAGAGAGAACTTTAATGGCAAAAAAGAGAAAAGACCTTTGAAAAACTATGCCCTTAATGCCTATGGTCTCCTTATCCTTCTCAGCCTTGGCCAAAATATTCCTAATGACACCCCAACTTCCTCACAACACCCACCTCTCTTTCGTTACATATTGTTTTGTTTTGTCTATCAATTTGGGCTCCTTCATGTCCTTGTTTTTAAGGGGTGCCCCAAAGGCCTTTCATGTGACATGTCTCTCCCTAATCTCTTAATGAATTAAAAATAATAATAATAATAATAAAATTAGTGCATGTTGGATGAAAATAAAAGTTCATCCATTCCTTGAATTTAAAAATTCTAATTTTTTATTTACAACTTGGATCCTCCTATCTCCATATTGTCTATGATTCTAGGAGCATTGGTATTAAATGTTTTAGACAGATTTAAAAGTTTTTTATTTTTCTTGTAATTTTTTAACAGATGATATGTTTGTGTGTTTGGTGACTTAGAAAAGCAAATGGAAAATGATTTATTATTATTATTATTATTATTATTATTATTATTATTATTATTATTGCCTTCTCAAATCAAAGTTAGTGGGATCAGTTGGAGAAATATTAGCTGGAAGATTAGATGAGATCCTTTCACAAAGGTGGGCAGCTAGCTGGAATTTTGGATTGAGTTTTGTGACAACATCAATATCTTCCAAAAAAAAATAAAAAAGAAAAAGAAAAAACAATTTAAATTTTTTTTTTTTGGTTTTTAGTTAATTGGCATTAAGTAGCACGGTTTTCATAGAATGATATCATAGTTAGAATGGTTTTGTACTTGTAAGATTCTCTATTATGATGATGGTGGGTGGTTTGATATGATATATTGTCTATTTTTTATTAAGTGGGTTCGAATTATTCTGAATTTCTTTCAAATGTCCCGTATCAGTAAATGTGTTATTACTACTTTTTAAATGTCTCGTATCAATGAAATGTGTTATTACTATTTTTTTTTTCGTTTCTAGTTATATGGATTGTTGTTGACTTATAATAATCTCTCTTAAATAGAGTAAACAATCATACATCTTGATTTTATATAGTAACTCGTCCTATTTGTTGCTGTATAAATTGAAGCCAAGTGAAGCGATAGAAATTTGAGAATTTTACATAATTAAATTAAGAGTATATTTTAGTAGTACTGATTATATGTAACACGTTCTCCTTATTCCTACCTCGATACAATATTCTATACATTTTGGGGCCTTTATTATGCATGAATATTATTTTGACCTATACGTTTTCTTTTCTAGTATATAGTGGCGTTTTGAAACTCTGACGAACTTTAGGATGTGCTTRGGTTAACATTGACTCTACTACATTGGGACAAATACATAGGAATTGAAAAGAAAATAGACCTATTTATAATAAACATAGGCTACTCCTCTCATTGTCAATTGGTTTTGAGATGGAACCCATGAAAATTAATAGGTGGCTATATAGAATTCGAATTCATTCCCTCTAAATCCTTTTAATTTATGTTAGCCGCTTTGAACTAATGAGCTGACCCATGATAGTTATAAAATTTTAATTAAAAAAAAATCCATGATATTCCATTTTGTTTTTTTCTTTTTTTTTTTAAAAATTGTATTTGATTTTTGACAAGAAAAGTATGTTTTCTACCTTTCTTAAAAGCACATTTGAATTCCTAATCAAATTTTAGAAATCAAACACAAGTTCTAAGGGAAAAAAAATTTCATGGCTTAAAATTTTAAAAATATTTTTAAAAAGTAGATAAAAAAATAAAGAAATATATAGATGGATATAGATGGAAGTATGAAGTAGTATTTCTATACTTAATTTTTAAAAATTACAAAAAAAAAAAAGAAAAATTACCTAAATAGGGACTAAATTCTTTTTTTTTTTTAAGTTAACAATGGCTAATTTCTCTTTAACTGTGTGTGTATAAATATATATATATATATTTTTTTAATAAAATTTGGGAAACTGTAAATATATTTTTTTACCCCAATATACTTCTTTCCTTTAAGGAAAAAATGTTGCATGCAAATGTTACTCTCAAATTTAGTTTTTTTTAGAATATTACATCGCTAATATGGAGGTGAGGACTCGAACCTCTTTAGAGGAGCATATATATAGATATGAAACATTAAATTTTAATATATTTTGTCTCATTATATTTTCTATAATGTTTATTTCTTATTGTACTTTTGACAAATTTCCTTTTTCATTTATTTGATTCTAATTGTGTCTTTCATACTTAATTATTCTCATTCAATGAACCTACCTTATTGAAAAAGGATTTAATTTCTTATATATTTTGTTCCTCGGTGATTTTTCAATTTGGTCGGTAATCTTTTAAAATTTCAATTTCATCGTTTAATACAAAAAATCTTTTCAATTAAATTCTTACAACCTATAAATATTGAAAGAACTGCACATAAATTTAAAAATAGTATTCTTTTGTATGAGTTTAACATTAGTTTACCAACATTTAAATGGCTCAATTTTTTCTAACACTCAACAATTTTGAATAAGTTACCACATTCTCAAGTCAAGTCACGTGATAAGAATAAAATTTTGAATTTTATGTACTAAAAAAAACTTAACTAATCAATTATATTTTGACAATATCGTATCATTTTGTCATTTAATTTTAACAATTTTTGACAATAAAGACTTAATTAATAAATTTTTTATACACTAAAATAAAAGATTAATAACCAAATTGAAAAAAAAACGAAAATATTAAAGAACCAAAACATATATTTAACATATTTTATATTTCCTCTTTATAAGTTGTGTTTATTTATTCTTTAAGAATAATTGGCCGGTTATTATTTCTCTTTTGAAGGGTTTAAATAGGTTTTCATCTACCTATTTTATATGAATTTTTTTCATTTTGGTCATAAATATAAATTAAAAAAGAGATTCCACTTCTGGCATTTAACTTTTATCAATTCTTTGATTATGTCCTTTTAATATTTAAGTTTTTAATTTTAGTTCAAAATTTCATCAAAAGCATACATTTTGTTTTTATAGTAAAAGTAACAATGATATGTTAAAGCGAGCATAACTCAACGATAATTGGTATATAMCTCAAATTCAAAGGTGGTGAGTTTGATCTCTTACCCCACATATTGTAATAAAAAAAAAGTATGTAATGATATCAATTAAAAAAAAAGATTTTATGCAATGGAATAGAAAAAAGAAAGTTTTAATCAACATTTTTAATAAATTAGATACATAACGCTTCTATAATAGAGATTAATTGTGGATTTTAACGCAAGTAATTGGATGCTTAAATAAGATTTTAAAAAATAAATTACCAAAATAGAAAAAGTGTACAAAATTTACTACTAAAATAAAACTTTCAAAATTTTGAACTTCATTAATGACAATTTTGTTTTTAGCCGTCACTATTTTTAGTAAATCGATCTTTTCACTAATAAATTTCCTTTCATAAGTTGCTGTGGCACGAGATTTGCACCTCGGTCACTCTGGTATTGGTAGCACGCTGAACCCGAAGATTGTCTACGATAGGCAACAGGTCCCAGACATGCAGGCGATGGCACCATCCGCCAGTTATCGGAGGCATACACCTTCGACAGACGACGTACCGCGCGGCGCTCCTCTACCACCATAATTGTCATCCTTCCTAGTCGATCGTCTGAGTCTATGTAAGAAAGACTCTTATACCTTCACCAAGTAAGTGAAAAACATGTCACTAACGTGTCTTTTCATATTTGTATTCTGATCACTTACTTGAGTGTCGGAGGTTATTAGGCGGGACACCGTACCAGCATCGAGTTTTCCGATTGTAGACTCATGCGTGGACTTCTCCAAAATTCACCGTCAAATATATATATATATATATATATATATATATATATATATATATATATATATATAAAAGGCGAGTTTAAAAAAAAAGAAAAGAAAGAAGGAATTAGGGCTAGAAATGGAAATTAAAAGAGGAAGAAGAGAGAGTGGGGAGAGATGGGACATTGTGATGCAGTGTCTTTAGGTAGAGGAAGCAGAACTGCCATTTATTGTTTTTGACCATCATTTTAAGTTTGACCCATTTCTCTTTTTTTTTCTCTTTTTTTTTTCAATCTATATTCATGCAATCCATTCCATGCAAATAAGTTAATAACCCTTTGGGAAACTTATATTTTTAAAATTCAAAAGAAAAAAAAAATACCCTTTGGGAAACCTCAATAGCTCTATCACCTCTTCTCTCCACTCATTTATCTCTCTTTTTTATTCTCTCTCTTTCAAGTCTCCTTTTGTCTGTTTTGTAGACTTCTTAAAGTAAAAAAATAAAAAATAAAAAAAGAACTTTAGAATACAAGCTAATTATCTGAAAAAGTAAAAGAAAAACTAGATGTTTTTAAAGATTAAAAGCAACTCATCACAGGGCTGTTTCAAATCTTGCTCTTGAACTAAAAAAAGAAGATTAAAGAGAGAAAATTTCAAGATCAAGATAAATGTGTGATTATTAGAATCAAGATAATAAATAGAAACAAATTAATCGCAGCCTATTAGATGTCTTATTATGTTCCTTAGTAAAATAACTACAACTAAAAAAATAAATAAATAAATAAAATACGACCATGCACTTCAGACATAAAAAGAGGCGACTCTCACTATTTGATGGAAAATAGGAGAATGACCGAGTCATCCATGGTAATATATTGTGAACCATTATCCTAAGTGTAGACGTCGAAGTAGAGTGTATGGTATATTTGACTTCCAATTTCCTATCCCAACATCTAACCTAAATGGACCTGCCAGCGAAACAACAAATACTTAATCCAACAATCGAGCTGTCTAATTTCATGTAATTCCCTTCCAACACAAAAAAGGTGTACTCATTTGAAATGAAAAACCTTTTAAAACTAAATTGAGGTAATTTCTAAATCACAACAAAACATAGCAAAATAAAAACATTATCAAGCCGATGCCAGAAATAACAAATCAAGTTTTAGTAACACAAAAAGTAGGAAGAAGAGCATTTGGCTAAGCTTCCTCCCTCTATCTATGCACGGTGAAAAGCACACACATGATTGCAACTTTGCCACTGAATTTTCTGAAACCTTTTTTCTTTTTCTTTTTCTTTTTCATTTTCTTCCCTTTTTGATCCATCAAACCCTATTTTTAATGAGTTTGGAAAATAGAGAAAGAAATAAAATTGAGTATGCAATGAATAAGAGAGGGTTTTGTTGGCCTCGATATATTGAATCTGAATAGAGCATTTGTGGGCCAACCAAAATAATTCTCCCCTTTGCATAATAGGATGGGAGAGAGAAAGAGAGAGATGGTACGACATGTCGCTTTCACTTACTTTTGCTAAGAGATTTTGCTGTCAAAGAAAATATGCCGTTGCCTCGAGTTGGGGCTATCCTCTCACCTCATTTTCCCATTTCAAACGTCACTCGATGTGACACAACAATCTTAAACTCTTCATTACTCCATTAATTTTTGTTTACTTTTGAAACAAACGTGGGAAACGGAAACAAGAAATAACTTGTTTTTTTTTTCAAAATTTCTATACATGAGAAGGTTTATAAAAAATGAGAAACAAAAAACATAAATAATTGTCAAATGCTTCCATTTAAAAAAAAAAAAATCAAACAAGAAACGAGAAATTGAAACCTGCTGGGTTCTGAAATTATACTCTTGCTCTCATGTTCTATTTTAATTCTCTAATCCAACTAATCTCAATCATTTTCCTTAATTATTTAAAAGGAACTTTAAGTTGGGTTCTAGGTATGTACTATATGTAGCTGCAAACATATCGGCAAATGATATATGAATAATTAATTTTTTTAAAAATGATAAATGAATAATATTAGGTGCTTACTCCTACTCACTAACATTGAAACAATTAATAGCAAAGAGAGAAGATCAAGAGGTTTTGAGTTCGAATCACCCTACTTTGGAATGGCAACTGGACGAGACGGGATCGGGGACGATCCCCATCCCTGTTCCATTGAGAATTTTTTTCCCATCCCGAAATTTTGAGGGTTGGGATTCCCCGGGAACCTGTCCCTAATAAATATATTTATTATTTATTTTTTTATGGGTGTGAAAATTAAAGAAAAAGTGGCTAAATGAGATTGGACTTGGATTTTGAAAAAATTTAAGTATTTATTAATATTATTATATATATAAATAAATAAAATATTAAACGGGGTAGGGAGACCTCCTCGTCCCCGTGGACTTCGATTAGGATCCCCGATTTGATCTTGTCCCCAGTCAAACCGAAGATTCTTAGGTACCCGCTGGGATCAGGTCCAGTGGGTTTTTTTGCCATCTCTACCTACCCCATTTGTTGCACAAAAAAATAGCTAATAGTTAAGAGAAATGAATGCACATAAACTAAAGAGTGAAAAAATATTTTTTTTCATTTTTTAAAAAAAAAAAGAAATAGGTATCAATTTTTAAATGGGCTGTAAATATGAAGACACCTACCAATAAGTAAGCATCCAAATATTATTCGCATATTATTATGTTTGGTTTTTATAAATAATTTATAGAAAAAAAATAGTTAAGGACGAAAATATAGTCATTTAATTTATAGGATGTAATTTCAAATATTTGTTATGTAGGTATCAATTTGAACAGTTAAAATAGAAAAAGATATGTGTATAATAGTAATTAAGTCATATAAAAAGGATAGTTTATAAAAAGAACTTAAAAGTTCGAAAAAGAAAAACAGATATTTTAAAGTTTATAGGCGAAAAATATGAGATTTAATTCCACTTTTAAGATTTCAAAAATTTTGTATAAGTTATTTGAGGATTTTTCTCGGGTAAAATATTGTACATTTTGAAATTAGTAGGAAAATTTTAGTCATTTCAAACTTTTTTTTAGTAACATTTTTAACTCTCAAATCATAAATTTGTCCCTCGAAATTAATCTTTTTATATTGCATTTTAAACAATTATTTTTCCTTCTTTGAACTCGGGTGAGAGTTTGGAACTTCTGATAAGTCGTTTTTGACCAATTAAATATTGAACTCTTTAGATTTGAGATAGACATCAATTTGGTCCTCTAAATTTCAAAATAAACACTTTTGGTCTCTAAAGTTTGAAAATTTATTCTGAGTGGTCCCTAAGTATTTTTTTAGAATTAGTTAACTTAACAGAAAAATGACATGACACAGGTGACTGGACATTTTCCAAATTGATTTTTTTAAATGATTTGTGAAAAAATATTAATTTTTTTCACCATTTTCTTATGTGAGGTGGCGTTATTTATTTATTTATTTATTTTCTTCTTCTTTTAGTTTCTTCATCGATCTTCTTCCTACAATTACTGTTGTCCACCACCGTTGTTATCGTTGGCAGTCGCCTCTATTTCTGCTCACGTGAGAAAGGGAAAGCTCCTCCATCTCTCCCTCGTTTTAGATATGGAACAATGGCTCTCCTCTTCATTCTAGATTTGGAACAGAAAGAGAAGGAGAGTTTCTCCTCTTCGGTGGACGATGATGATGGATGGTAGATGAAGAGATCAAAATTAGAGAGAAGGAATAAAAAATAACAAAATTGTTAAAAATTGTTGATGCAGAAATTTGGCCTCCTAGGACTGCCAAATTTGCACAAATCTTTCAGAATAAAAGGGATCGACGAGACCTGCAAAGCAAAGTAGCACTAAGACCGATGTAACTCTTACCACACAGGCTTCAATGCTTAAGTTAGAATCAGAGTAGTCGACTGTAGAGGGTAGAGTATTTTAGCATACTTTTAGGGTTTGGTTCACCCTCATATTTATAGAAGTCGAATTCTAATCCCTTTACGAATTATATAAGTCGAATCCTAATCCTTTTAGGATTTACATAAGTCGAATACTAATGTTCTTAGGAGATTTGGCATGGGCCTGTGTATTTCGTCGTGGGCTTAATATCAGATCAATGGTCAAGACAGGGTAGAACCGGATCGGGCTGCACAAAGGTTGAGGAGAACCACCAGTGTTCCCGGCCAGTTGGCAGAGAATAACACCTTGGTGCCGAGCACTGCTCGGCACCGACCTCGGGTCAGTCATGGTCGGCTCGGGTCGCTGGTTCTGGCCTTATTAGTTGACGACGTGAGCCCGCTTCTCTCTTGGCCCAACTTCCTCCCTCCATTGTTAAACTTTAGGGACCAAAAGTGTTTATTTTGAAACTTAAGGACCAAATTGACACCTACTTCAAATCTCAAAAGACTAAAAGTGTTCATTTTGAAATTTCAGTTACCAAACTGACACCTACCCCAAACCTCAGGATAATCGAAAATGTATTTTCCCCAAAAAGATATCGTATTTAGCAATCATATAAACTTGAGTTTTAATATCTATTCTTTTTATGGACTAATAACAACGTTTTTATGACAATATAATAGATATCTCCTGTGCCACTTAAAATGGGATATATTTATCTATAAAAATATGGATGACTTTGCATTTTTTTAGTGGCACATATGGGTATGGAAATCGAAACTCACGTCCAACTTTTGAAAATAGCTTAGGGGAAAAGTAGAGAACTCATTAGAAAAACGACCATCATTTGTGAACGTGTGAGAGACTCTTTAATATGCATGGGAATCAGCAAAAGGAGAAAATAAGAAACTACAAAGTTTTCTGTGAAAAAAGTGATCTATAGCAAACGTCAATAATTGGTTGGAACTCGAACAACTTCAAATTTTCACAATTTCAATGCAATTTATTAATATCTCATCTCAAAATCAATTAATTAGAAGAGGAATAAATCTAGGTTTATTATGAATTCTTATTTATCATAATGGAATCCTTAACATGCCCCTTCAAGATCATGGCTCTTTTGGCTCATCGATCTTGGTCGAATCCTATCTTTGGACTAGATGCTCGTTGGAATTTTTGGACTCTGATACCATAATAATATTCATGAGGTTTCATCTCAAAATCAATTGAATATGAGAGGATCGAATAGCCCGTGTTTATTATAAACTCTTATCTTATCGCTGTAGGGTACTCTTTAATAGGTGTCACAATTGACTCTACTTTTTTTCCTTCTCAACTTCGATTTCATTTTGAGATCAAATAAAGTTTTATACTTTAGAGATTATTAAAAAAAGAGAGATTGAATGAATATATTTAAAACCTTTTTTCATTTCGAACGGATGGTAAAATTTAACCTGATATATAAGGATATGAAGCATTTTATTCACATCAAAATATTAGTAAATATATATCTTTTTCACCATCTTAATTAACTTGATCAAGTAGAATTTTAGTTTTTATTTAGATGGAACTTATCTAAATGAGGCTACCAAGGGACACGCTAGATAAAATAGGGTTGATTTGGAACCAATAATAATTAACAAATTAGTTTCGTGGCTAGAATTGGTAAAAAACCTTGAAACATGTGTCTCCCTTTGTAACCTTTAAATATATTATGATCTTACATTATTTATATAACTTTTTATGTAATATTTTGTTAAAAGAAATTTCATAAGGTATCAAAATAGGTGGTGAGATAAATTATAGGACTCATAACCATTGTGGGCCGGCACTCCTGGATTCAAATGAGTTAAAGGGTGAATAAAAAACAAATTTACAGAAAATGAGTTCAAACTTTGAGCATAATCTTTACCGTTTTGCTTTTGGTTTCACTCAAAAGATTTCATATCAATGGAGATAATTGTGCTATCTATATATCATGGATAAATCATGTTGTTCCCTAACCAATATGAGACTTTGTTTACATTTCCTTTACAAATCCAACAATTCTTCCCTAGAAAAAAGTATCACTGAGTCTCCCCTTATGTAGTCACTCATCCGTTTACTCTCAGACCTGAAGGATAGTTTGCTAGGATTCTGCCACACCTTGATAGAGCATGCCCACGGATTACACCATGACTATATCTTCTAAGACTCACCACTTCTTTGTTCGACACTCAATCGAGGATTCACCAACACAGCTAGGTTTAGACGATGGCTCTGATACCACTTGTTAAGGACAACAGTACCCCAAGTACTTTAACTATTTCCACAATGGTATGATATTGTTAGCTTTGGGCATAACTCCGTGATTTTTTTTGGTTTCACTCAAAAGACCTCATATCAATGGAGATAATTATCTTCATCTATATACCATGAAATCATACTTTTCCCTAGCAAAATGTGGGATTTTGTTTGCATCCCCTTTACAAATCCAACACACCTATCTAAGAATTAATTTCTTATGTGTTTTCTTGGCAACTAAATGTAATAGCATTAAACAGCTGTCCTAATTATAAGATTAATCTATGTACGCACCCCATCTAAATTTGATATTTGTTATTACAATCTTATTGCCTATTGGTTTTAACTAAACAAAAAGTAGCATTGATACTTTTTTCTTAAACAAATCTACAAGATTATTTTGTAGATCATATTACTTAAAAAAAAAATACAAATAACATTAAAAATTCATAAACACATGGAAAACTGAATTTTCAACAAACAATAAAATGAAGATTTTGATAAAGTGGAGTGAAACAATAATGTCTGACCTCTGTGGCATTTGTAACAAAAAACAACGTTGTCTTGTTGCTAAATTCTCTTACGTCATGCTTTCCCAAAACAATGCCTAGAAATTGCAACCATAGCGTAAGCATTGAGGAGTCCCAATCCCAATGTTGAAACACAATAATTTTCTTACTTGCTTTAATAATTGTCGTAAAAGATGAGACATTTCAACTTCTTTAAATTCAATACATTTTTTAAATTTAAATACTATTTTTCTTATCCAACTTCTTACTTCTACGCATTTTTTAAAACGTCTATTTTAATCTTTATATTTTTAATTTTTATTTATTATTTCTTTACTTTTCAAATATTCATTTTGGTCTCTCCCTCTTTTAAAAGTGACTACTTTAGTCTTTGTTTACAAATTTTAACATAAATTTTATACACAATATAAACTCTTTTGTACAAATTTATGGTTACTTTTCCATAAATTTAGTGATGAATGAAGTTTTATATTAAATTGTGATAGAAATAAATGAGATAAAAATAAAATTGGAAAGATCAAGATGATAATTTTTTAAAAGTAAAAAACCAAAACGAACGTGTTAAAAGTGCAGAGACTAAATGAACAAAATTTAAAGGTACAGAGACTAAAATTGACGTTTTAAAAGTATATCTGAACCAAAATAAACAAATAACTAAATGTATAACAACAAAAATAGGATTTAAATCTTTTCTTCTCTGAATGTTTAGAATATTTTAATTTTGATATTTAAAACTTTTGTTATTTTCTTACCATTAAATTTCTATTAATTATTTAGCATAAATTTGGACTAATTGAGCTATATGTTCACCATGGACAAAATAATTTTTGTCTACATCAGGTATTGTTAGATGATTTTAAAAAAGTAATGAAAGGACACTTATACGAAGGTAGAATGTTTTGGCAAATTAGAGATTTAAATGGTTTAGTCTATCAATATTATTCCTAGCTTTCATCTCAAAATCAATCGGTAATAAGAGAAGTAGTCATATATATAATAGGATCATTGACATGCCCTTGAATGGAGACAGTAATTCTTTTGAACTCACCGATTCTGGCAAGATCTCATTTTTTGACAGAATGTTGGTTTAAACTGGTTGAATTCTAATACCATATAAATGTTTATAAATTTCGTTTCGAAACTAATTGGTAATAAAAGAGAGGGTATATTATAGAATCTTTCGCAAGATCCCAAATAATAGGATTTACATATTTATTTATAATAGGAAAATAAGACAAAGAAAAACTTGGTATTTGTGAGATTTTTGGTACTTTCAGGCCTAGATTATTAAGAAAAAGATATGGATGTTAGAGAATCTCTCATTTTTTTCTCCCATGACTTGCTTTAAAGAAAATAAATGTCGTGTCAATAATAAAGTAAAAAAGAGAAAAAAAAAACAATTGAACAATAATTGCTCCTGGGGAGAAATAAAATATTCTTCCTTTTCAAATATTTTAACACTTTTCTTTTTTTAAGAAAAGATATCATTCCTTAAAAAGCATTTGAGAAACATGCATAAAAAAAAAAGAGATACCTCATCCCAATTGAGAGAAAATGTAGATATATCGTAATTACAAAAGAGATAGATTTAGAGGACCAAACAGAGACAGTAATGATAATGTCCTCCCAAAGAGAAGTGCGTAATGATAATGTCCTCCCAAAGAGAAGTGCGTGATCTAGAACCTCCGAGAAAATGCGATTGTTTCTTTCTAGCCAAACATTCCACATAATTGAGCCAATAGCATTGTTCCACATAATATTACTCTTGCAATTGAGAGGCTTGGAGAGGGTTTCTAGAATAAAATTATCAATATATTTGGGGAGAATAATTGAAATATCCGTGAGTATTTAAACCAACTTACTTTTAGATTCACTCACTCACATCTTTATAAAAATTTATAACAAAGGGTAGGATTTAATGTTTTAATTACCAGTGGTATCAAAGTAGGATCTCTTCTAAAATAATGTAGTTCGAGGGACAAACCAAGTCAAAGCTGATGAACATGTGACGTTTGAGTAGAGAGGAACATGAATGTGCTATCACCACACATTCGAATAAGAGAGATCTTAGAATGTTTGTATTGTTAAGAAAAGCTTTAAAAAATTTATAGTAACTATCTAACAAGGTGCACATTCTTTCTTGGTGGCTTAATCTTTGGAAACTTCAAAATTAATCATGTTGAACTTGAAACAATCTTAGGTGGGATGACTTCAAAGAATTTTTATAGAAAGAATGTAGGTGAGGATACAACATCCTGAAATGGTTGAAACATAGTAATCACTCTTAAAAGTTGGAGGTTAGAAATTATATACAGGTTAAATTATATTTTGGTACCGTGTACTTTCACTTTTGGTTCATTTAGGTTCTTAGCTCCTGTACTTTCAAAACGTCCATTTGGTCCCTATATTTTTAAAAAATGATCATTGTGATCATAAATTTAGCATGACACTTCACTCACTAATTTACATTAAAGGGTTTCCATTGTGTATAAATTTTGTGTTAAAATTTTGCAGATGGAGACTAAATTAGTCGCTTTTTAAAAGTACATGAACCAATTAAACCAATATTTTGAGAGTACAATTACTTAAATTTACAAAAATTGAAAGTACATTAACCAAAATAAAATATGATTAAAATAAACAAAAGTCTACCCAAAATAGTATTATTTAAAATTTTAAACTAAGTATTTAATGTATGGTTTCAAATTACACATTATTCCCTAAACCTTTAGTTCTTGTGTATACCATATATAAGCAAGTTTATTATTCAATTATCTTCAAAGAAAGAAAGGAACACTATTATTGGTGGGCATGGAATGAAAGTATATATGAATAATTATAGTGCCCCAAATAGTAAAAAGTGTAACACATTAAATACATACATATATATTACAATATGAAAGATTTGATTCCCTACTTAAAATTGTGGAGGGGCATATCCTCTCTCTCTCTCTCAATTTATTTACCCATTTAAAAACAAGAGAGAAAAAAGAAGCAAAGAAAATCTATGGAAGCATCAAGAAATTAGGATTGCCCATTTGTGTATTTATCTCATTACAAATAATTGTAGCAAGTGGATTGCAATGCATCTCCCTGGAACTAGGATACCTTATACGTGGGATTTGATGCTCCTCTTTTCTTTCAATGCAGGCCTCCAAACCCTAACTCTAACCCCTTCTCTATCTACCCTTATCCATTAGAGGATAAGATAAGAAAAAGCTTCAAAATATACTTTTATTATATATATATATATATATATATATATGTCAACCAAGATGAGAGCCTCTTCGTTTTTTATGAATGAAATCATGGCCATGCATGCAATAAAGCTTGACCACCAAATTATTAAGCACGGGCGGGATAACGTTTCTATTTTTTACTTCCGTTTCTTCTTTGTTTTAATAAAGAAGAATGAATTGCATGGTCTAACATCTATGAATTCAAATATAATAAAACAATCTTTTTATTTATGTTTTAGAACAAATTGGAAATGGGAACAAGAAATAATAAATTTGTTTAGGTTGTTTTCAAAATTTATATACAATTTTGTCTCCAAGAAATAGCTTGGGTGGCTTGGGACCTTAAAGAATATCCTTGAGGTATTGGGTTCAAACTACATGAAACGCAGCTCCAACCAAGCAATAACCGCTGACTCCTGGTTAATAAAAAAAAGTATAAATATATATCGAGAATGGTCCCAAAAAAAGATAAATAAGAAACATAACTAGTTGCAAAATGTTTAGATTTCTTAAGAAAATTGGAAACGAAAAACAAGAAATGAGAATGTTAGTAAATGGATTTTTTGTTTTAATCTCAACGTGTGATATATAATCTAAATTGGTTAAGATACTTATTTTTACTTAAAAGATCGTGAGTTCGAATCTTGTACTCAAAACAAAAACCAATGCATAGACTAAGAGTTATAAATTTTTTAATATTAGGTTATTTTAGAGGCTCGATTTCTTTATCTTTCTCTCTCGTAGGGATTAGAATTTGACCGCCACTTTTATGATTTATTTAATCATTATATGGTTGAAGAATAAAGTATTTTCTTAATCTCTCAAAATTATTTGAAGAACTAAATAAATGGTCCAACTGCTTTTTTGAAGGAATGATGTGATATTTTTCTTAAAAAAAATGATTAGAAGTCATTGGAATATGACTCTCACTTTTATCATTATTTGATTGATACATGGTTTAGAGCATTTTTACCATCTCCCTCCTATCATAAAATTATTTTCATTAATATAGTCACAACTGCAGCAATTATTCTTATCATCGTTGGATATCAATACACGATACAATAATAATAAAACATATGCATGACATGACATCAATATACGATACAATAATAATAAAACATATGTATGGCATGACACGATTACAAAAACAACAATCATATCGTATCAACCATATTGAACGTCTTGTGTACGATAATAAATGTATTATATCTTTGCCACATGAATATTTATTTATTTGACCTATACATACATATATATTATTATTAATCTCAAGACACAGAGAAGCTAGGTAGCTACTTAATTATGTTCACCAATGGAAGTTGGAATAATGGACCAGAAAGGCCATAGGTTTGGGTCTCATTCAAAATATTGTTTCTTTGGTTTTTGTTGCCAAAATTTCCCTCTCACTCACTTAACCATCTCTTCAATTCCATTTCATCCACTTATTTATTTATTTGTTTATTTTTGGTAATTGTGCCTCAATTTTCATTCAAAACTAATTCTACTGCTTATTTATTCAAATATGCATCCTATATTAGCTCATTTTCAGAATACTTGTGTATGTAATAGTAGTATATTATGTCTCTATGTTTCATGATTCGATTTGTAAAGAACAAAAATTTGAATAGAAAATTTTATTTATTTAAGAGAAAAAGTAGTATTTGAGAGTCTAAATAGGTTTTGAAGGGTAAAAATAGCTTGGTAAATCAAAGAAAGAAAAATGCAAGAACAAATAGACTTTACATGAAAAATTTATATGAGCCAGGGAGGAAATTCACTACGATAAGATATAAAGTACGAGAGCAACGTACAACTGATAGTTATGTTGCTAGTTATGTTGTTGATGTTAGCAATACAAGATCGAAAAAGATAACCCTAAACCCTAAAGAACACACACATAAATGCATGCATGGTGGCCCGACCACTCTGCTATCACCACAGACTTCAAATTTTCTCACTGGCGAAAGGTCACAACACATGATTTTTTCTCGACGATGGGGTCATAAAAGAATTCAGGTCACCCAATGCTAACAACTTGCACCTAACATGGCAGTAAAACTTTTGTAAGAATGTGTATGGTTGAAACATAAATAATGGGTATGTGTACTACTAGTCATTGTTCTGATCAGCTGAATGTCTCTTTTAATGCAACTTGGGTTATTAATTGAATTGACAACTTGTATGAACCATCACCATAATTTCTTCTATTGATCGAGTCAACCTGAACATAACTCAACAAACTAAATTACGTATGTCCGATCAGAAGGTCGTGAGTTCGACTCCTCCACTCCACATATGTCGTACTAAAAAATAAATAAATGAGTGAGAGGTATAGTAGGAGAGAGGGGGCCAACAGGGTAGTTTTCTGTTGATGATGACCACATTGATAGTGATTGAAGGAATCATATAGAGAAATCTTGGTCCCATATGTCTCTACTTGCAATAGAAGGTCATGTGTGATACACAATTTAGAGAGAGATGTTAT
>NW_019104495.1:2463294-2478480 GCF_001995035.1 Momordica charantia | reverse complement strand
TTGACGGAAAAAAGCATAATCTTAGTTCATATATGTATATAAATGATTTGATTTTAATATATACCACTTATATTTTAGAATTTATAAGTACAAATCAATGCAAAGTTTGTCAACGAATTATGTCATTAAATTTATTAGGCTACACTAAATTAACACGATGCTATTTGATGACACTAAATCTATTGTGAATGTAAAGGTTTTCGTGTCAATGTACAGATTTTTGTGATGGCTAATGATCATCTATGTAAATATTTTCGTGATGTTTAAACTCGTCGTCGTTATTAATATCAATATAAAATTAGTTAAAACTTGTTAATAAAAACAAAAATTATTGTTTCATGAATATATTGGAGTCGCTTTTGATTTCCAATTATTATATTTTTTAATTTGATGAAAAGGTAAATAATATATAGATCAGTGGAGATATGCTCTAGGTGGGGTTCGAACTCATGACCTTAAAAAAAATAATTCGAAATATACGCCATAGCTTTCCTAAACAGTTTAATTATATACAAAGTCAACAAGCAAAAATTAAATTGCAATAATTACAATTCAGTAAATTAAAGAGGAAGACTTTGAGATATTAAATGCCAAAATACTATAATAATTGACTCAGACCGAGGACAACCCTAGAATTTAAATTAAAAAAAACTCTAGAATCTCAATATATCACACTATTTTTGGGAGTTTATGATTAGAACAGATATTTTTATTGAAATAATATTCAATTATTTGTGACATTATTGATAAATATATAAAATAGCCCTTAATCTCTGAAGTAATTTTATTTTTTATCTTTTAAACCTTTTTTAATGCATAAAAAATTCTCTAGGTTATTTAGTAAAAAAGTTGGTTAAAACTTGTTAATAATAAAATTAATGTTTCTGGATTAGGCATTTGATTATTAATTATTATTTTTTTTAATTCATTCAAATTTTCACCGAAGTTATCCATTGATCTACATTTAAAAAATAGGTTTAATAATGTTTTAAATTAAACGTATTTTTAAAATAATGATTTTTTAATCGATAAAAGAAAAAAAAAACACATTTTCAAATTAGTTCCAAAAATATTTCTAGAATAGAATTGGTGGGACTTGATCTTCTGTTTAGAGACCACCATATTTCGCGCCTAAGATGAGTGACGACCATCGTACGTGGGCGCTATATTAGGCACAAAAGATTATCGTCTCTGCATCATGCATGAAAGACACGTGTGGTCGAGAGACCATGCACATTTTTTTTAAAACCCTAATCCCTACCCCACTTGCCTTTTTATTCCCTTCTCCTCCATTCGTCATTGCCCCTCCGGCTGCCGTCGTCGTCCTTCCTTCACCATCCGCCATCGTTCTTCCTCTGCCGTCTGACGTCCGGCGCTCATAGATAGGTTCTGTTTTGTTTTTTGGTTTTCTTTCCCTTTACTTATATAATCTAACTAAAAAACATTGTTTTGTTTTGTTTATTGTTTTTTTAGATTCTTCCAACGGACCAGTTCGTTTGTTAGGGACCACTTTAAGGTATTTATGCTTTGTCTTTTATTTTTTCTTTATTATTATTCTATTTTATTATTTATTTGTATGTTAGTGTTTTTTTATGTGTATTTTTTTATTTGACTCTATCTAAATTATTTTATATAATTAGTTTAGTTAGATTTAATTGTTAATTAATATATTTTTTATTTAATTAATTTATACGTCTTGAATAGTTTTTTTATTAAATAAATTTAAGTAATTATAAGATTATACATTTTTGATATTATAATTAAAATTAGTTTATTTGATTAGTGTAGTTAGATTTAATTGTTAACTAATATATTTTTTTAATTTAATTAGTTTATATGTCTTGAGTGGTTAGTTTTTTTATTAAATAAAGTTATGTAATTATGAGATTATATATTTTTTGGTTTTATAAATATAATTAGTTTATTTGATTGTGTTGTTAGATGTAATTATTATTTAATATCTCTTTTGTTTAATTAGTTTATATGTCATGAGTAGTTTTTTTATTAAATAAATTTAAGTAATTATAAGATTATATCTTTTTTGTATTATAATTAAAATTAGTTCATTTGATTAGTGTAGTTAGATTTAATTACAATTGAAGATCTCTTTTTCTCATTTAGGATTTAAATGATAGCTAAATTTTGGTGATTATAGTGTATACGAATAGAGGTACTATTGATGGTGTAAATGAAGTTGATTGTGATGGACCGTCAAGTTGAGGTTTTACTGTGTCCACTCATATGCTTTTGGTATGAAACAAGCAATTCCAAAAGTGCCCAGCTGGAAACCGATGATACATGACGTAGACATTCGAGATAGAACATGGCAGAATCAAACTGCACCTTTTGTGGCGAGGTGACACATGCAAAGAGATTATATTATCATCAAAATCTTCCCATGGACGATGATGGTGCTTGCAATCCAGAATACATGAGTTGGTATTTATCAATCACTAGGCGATATATCACTCGAGAAGGAGCAACATTTGGTGCTACGGTACAATTTTTAATTTGGTTATATAAACTATTCGAATTTAAATATATATTTGTTAAATTCTATTTTTTTCATGTAGACTTGCGTGTTTCGAGCAAATAAGTATTCTCTCGTCATCGGAAGATATTAATAGATTGTGTAACGTTGGTGAGAGACATCTTCAAAGCCTTCATCAGATGTATAAAGTGCCCATTCGTGCTTGTGGTCCTAGGCGTAGAGGACGTCGTCAAGTAGATCAGGATGCTCCAATAGAGCTTGACGATCTTGTACCTGAAGTTATTTATCATAACGTCGTGGACGTTCCACCATTTACACAGACACAGGATGATGTCGGTCTGTCCACGCCTATGGTGATGATACCAACTCCTGATTCTAGTCAGTATCGCACACCACCTTTGCCACCACAGTATGGTTATAGAGTCGGCCATGAATGTGGACTTGGGGAGCATGGGCAATACCTCAACCCTACAGAGGATCGAGATCTTGTGGAGGACTGAGAGACACTAGCAGCACCAATGGTTCGTTGTCAGCGACATCTAATCGGCGACGTCCCTATTGTGGGGCGGATTAGATGGATAAGCTGTAAATTGACATTAATAATTATTTTATCTATATAAACGTAAAACATTATTCTCCGATTTTTTATATATTTTTTTAATTTGAACTACAATAGATATTTATAATTATTGAAGAAAAAATTTAACATAAAATTTAGTTTATTTATTATAAATTTAGTTAAAATAAAAATTTAACGTAAATTTAAAATTAACTTTTAAGAAAAAATAATTATAAATAAAAAGATAAAGGTTAAACATGAATTGATAAATTAAAAGAAAATTGTTTGGGTTACAAGCATGTTTGCAAGAGATCTAAGAGATCACCATCTTTCGCGCCTAATATGATCGTCTCATCTTTCGCACCTAAAATAACCCATCCAACTTATTCCAACATTATTTTTGGAATAAATTTGAATATGTGCATTTTTTTTCTAAAAGTACCGTAAGTAAGATAAATATTGAGAAATTACCGACACTAAAATAAACTCAAATTAAAATTTTAAAAGTATACACCAAACCGAGCGGAAGCCGTGAAAGTATAAAATTTAAATTAAATTTAAATATATTTAAACCAAGGAGTCTCTCCTATAAAACTAACCGCGCGGCAACGTCTAATTTCCAGATTCAAGTGCCGCCAAAACCATTTCCTACGCTTTCTTTGTTCGTCGCGTTCCGTTCTTCTTCTCTGTGTTTTCCGGCGCTATTCGCGATTCTTCGCCGGAGTTTTCAATAGAATGGCCGTCAAAAGCAAGATTCTGTTCATCGGAAGCACCGGCTATGTTGGCAAGTTCGTGGTGGAGGCGAGCGCTAAGGCTGGGCATCCGACCTATGTTCTTCTCCGAGATTCCACTCTCTCCGTTCCTGCCAAATCTCAGATCATCGCCAATTTCAGGAGCTTCGGCGTCAATTTTCTCTCTGTAAGTCACTTCTGAACCTCCGATTGCCGAAAAAAGGAAGGGAGATTGGAATTTGAAATTGCACATATGTTTTTACCGTAATCTACTGCTACACTTCTGAGTGAAATTAATTAGGTCTTAAAATCGATTGGAAGAAACCGTTATGCAAATTCTTGTTTATCGATTTTGCATTTTGATCTTCATTTGGGGAAAGAAACGCTAGGATCGGAACTGGAGGATTTCAGAACAGAGCAGATTGATTATTGCTTCAATTTCAAAATCTGTGAACTGTAATTAGAATTCGTGATTAACTTTTCAGGGCAATATGTACGATCATGAGAGTCTGGTTAAGGCGATAAAACAAGTGGATGTGGTGATATCGACCGTCGGTCACGCTCAGTTAGCCGATCAAGACAGAATCGTCTCTGCCATCGTAGAAGCCGGCAACGTTAAGGTCGCACTCGTTTCTTAATCTTGAAAAATTTCATTTGCTTATTTACAGATCGGAAATAGAGTTTAATTTAGGTTTGCTTTTGTATTGAAATTGTTTGTCTCTTTGCAAGTAAATTCTCCTTTTTATTGTTCAATTAATCATATTATACCATATGCTTTTAGTCGAATTTATTTAATATCGATATGGTCACTTATCAGAATTCTATTTTTATTCATACCATACAATTAGTAGATTCATATGCCTAATTTTATTATTATTGGGTTAAATTGCAAGGTTTACTTTTTAATGTTTAATGTTGAAGAAACATAAGTTGTAGAGGTCTTTGACTCTGAGTAACTGTTCCTGTGTGTGGGAGCAGAGATTTTTGCCTTCAGAGTATGGGAATGATGTGGATCGTGTCCATGGCGTGGCGCCAGCAAAATCAGCCTTCGCCGCAAAGGCTAAAATCCGGCGAGCTGTGGAGGCTGCTCAAATTCCCTTCACCTTTGTCTCCTCCAACTTATTTTCTGGTTGGTTCCTTCCCAGTTTGGCTCAGCCTGAAGCTTCATCTCCACCCAGAGATAAATTTGTTATCTTAGGGGATGGAAATCCCAAGGGTAATATCCACTAATTTCCTCTTTTTCTTAATTACATTCATGTTGATATTATAATGTTTGGTATGTGCACCATTAGGTTCTTATGGGTCAAGAGTAACCATACTAGAAATTTTCTTTCATTCAATATCTCAAATATTTTGGTCTGTTGGTCTATTTGCATCATGCCAATGTGGGTCTTCTAGAATGCCATTAATCTAAGAAAATAATGGATATTTTTAGGCTAAATTACAAGTTCATTAGTGATTAACTTTGCAGGGCAATCTTTACGATGCTTACTAGTGATTAACTTGTTGGGGGCGTGTTTAATAAATTTCTGAGTTTTGTCTAACTTTATAATGTTGCATCTAATAGGTCTTTGAAATTAAAAAAAAAAAATCTGTATTTGTATTTCTCTCATTGTTAAACATTTGATTATTACTTGTAGGGCAAGAGATTAGTCTTGAAACCAAGTATATTTTTAATTTTTTAATTTTATATATATCTCACCTATTAGACATTTTCAAATTAATGGACTTAATTTTAAAAAAAATGTTTAATGAGTTAAAAGCTCATTAGATACAAAATTTTAAAATTTTCAACTACTTTTGTACTTCTTAAAAGTTCAGTATTTATGAGATAGAGACCTATTAGATAGTGTCCAAAGTCCACTTATCCAAACTTGTAATTTAACCCTGTTTTTATTATATGTTTTTAAAATTTTCTTGTAATTAGGCAACTTATTGCCTTGTGTTCCTCTTGAATTATAAGCAATTATTCAACATGGAAGATATATTTTTGTCTATTTGTCTATTTTCATAATATTCTAAAATAGTGGCAGATCCAATATTTAATGTCGAGCATAAATACATATAAAATAATGAAAAAAAGTTAATTTTAACCGTGAATTTAGCAATGTATATCAATTTTGGATGGAAAAACCTTAGCTCCTTAGAATTATAAAATTAAGAAGGAACTTCTCCCTTGATATCCTTAAAATATTTAACAATTCATTATATTTAATTTTTTTTTTTTTTTACATTTATCTCTTAGTTGTCAAATATTTAAGGGTGCTTCTAACTTTAAGGAGCCAAGTTTTTTTCGAAATGTCTTTTATTCAAGAAAATTGAGGGGTTTTCGACCCCTTTTGTTGATGTTCCCGTGTATTATTTCTTATTTCTAATTTTCTTAAAAAATCTAAGCATTATATTTTGCAACTAATTATGTTTTTTGTTTTTTTTTTTTTGGAACATTCTTAAAATTATATAGAAATTTTAGAAACAACAAAAACAAGTTTTTTATTTCTTGTTCTCCTTTCCCATTTGTTCCAAAACATAAATAAAAAGATTGTGTTATCATATTTGTGTTTATGGATGTTGGCCCCTACCATTCATTTTTCTTTATTAAAAAATGAAGAAAAAAAAACAAGAAACCGAAACGTTACCAAACGAACCTTTCTTTTTTCTAAAATATCTAGCACAGCTTATTGGTATCATTATTTTTAATTTTATTGTTGTATTATCTCAGCTATATTCAACGAGGAACATGACATAGGGACGTATATTATGAGAGCTGTGGATGACCCAAGAACTCTGAACAAAATCCTCTACGTCAGACCCCCCAAAAACATCATCTCTTTCAAAGATCTTGCGTCCCTTTGGGACAAAAAAATCGGCAAAACCCTCCAAAAAATCTATGTTCCTGAGGAACAAGTGTTGAAGAATATCGAAGGTTAGCTTTTTGAATACTATCTTTTCTATTTTCAGCCACATTTGATCTCTAGCAGACGATGATCCATCTGTACTCGTAAATTTAGTTTTTGTGGATAGAACGGAAGAAATGATATTAGTTACAGGAGTTCAAACATAAGACGTATATCACCGTTGAACTTAAAAAATTTTAAATTGATAGATTGTATATCACCGTTGAACTTAAAAGTTTTTAAATGGATAGATTGTGGTAAATTTAATCTTTCATATATACATGTTAACAAAATAAACTAATGATTTATTATTATTTTGGCAGAGGCTCCATTTCCACTGAATATGAGGCTGTCAATATTTTACTCAGTTTTTGTAAAGGGAGATCATACCAACTTTGATATTGAACCATCATTTGGAGTGGAAGCCACAGAGCTGTATCCGGATGTTAATTATACAACTGTGGATGAATTTCTCGATCGCTTTGTTTAAAAGCACTTTCTGTGGGGCAAAACCAAAAGGTTTTTATCTGCTCACATCTAATCTAATTCAATAAGAGCTCCGATGGTTCTTAAAATTTTAGATTTATTACAAAATAGTTACTAAATAAGGTGTAAATCAGGAGAATTGAAAGAGAATGCGTTCAAATTCTATGATGGTCATCTATCTCATAATTAATTTTCTATATGTTTCTTTGGCGACCAAATATAATAGAGTCATACGGTGTCTTGTAAGATTAGTGAAGTTCTATAATTTTAGACGCAAGGTTTTAAAATATAATGAGGTACGAGTTAAAGAAAAAATGAAACCATCTTTTTTTTTTTTGTTAATTTCTCGAAATCGATATTTGTGTGGTTTATGCCGTGGATCTCTATAATTGAGGTTCGTTGCTTGGAGTTAAAAGAAAAAATGAAACCATCTTTTTTTTTCTTTTGTTAATTTCTCGAAATCGATATTTGTGTGGTTTATGCCGTGGATCTCTATAATTGAGGTTCGTTGCTTGGGTGTCGATTCTCACAACCTCTTGATAGGAGGCATATGTCAATTACCGTTGAGCTATGCATACTTTGACGTATCATTCCACATGTATAACATGTATCTATTATTATAGAAATAAGGCATATATATATTTTCAAGGTAGAGTATACACATTTGGAAGTAAAAATCTACCAAATTCTACCTTTTCCATTTTTTTTAAGGTATATTGTCTTTCTTATTAATTACTAAATGTGACTATATTTTCTTCCTATTTTATCATATTTGATTTATGCTCTCTCCAATATGCTTTTTGCTTTCCAAAGGGATAGAACATATTATAATAATATTTGAAGTATGTTTATATTGAAACTTACAGATGACTGCACAATTTGAATATAACCCAACTAATTAATGCATTATATATTTAACTATAGTTAGATATGCTAATTTGAACCTAATTCAACTTATTAAAATATTTATATAACCTTTCTTTCAAATATGGGACAAAAAGATACAATAAAGTGACAAATGCAATATATTATATTTTTATGTGTATTATATCTTACTGTTTATAATTTAATGTAATTTGTCTATGAAGTCTGTTAAATAAAACAAAACATTTTGTTTAAAACAATATTAGCAGCATGAGCTTGGATTATCATTTGAAGGTGTTAAATAGACAACCGAAATAAGTGAGATGCTCAACCTTTTTCAGTACAACAACACGTGGGAGGAAGATTCGAACACACAACCTTTTAATCAGAGATATATATCTTAATCAATTAATTTAGACATAGGTTGACACTCAACCTATTTAAATATACACTAAAACAACAAAGTTGTTTGGAGTGTTTTTCTTTTTTTCTTTGTTCTATAAAATGAATTACTGACTATTGATTGTTCGGATAAAGAATGTCTCTTCAACCATGATGGGTGACTCATTGGTCCAAATAGGCTAGGATAATTCATACGAGAGGGAATTGATTCAATCATCTTAGGAAATAATTCATATGTGTTTTCCGATTGGACATACATCCCCACAATAATTGATTATTGAAACTATTATTGAAACTTTTAAAAGTCATAGAAATTAAATTAAAAAATTATTAAGCTCAAATGAAAGGTATCCGAACTAGTAATTTAATCCATATTCTAATGAGCAAGACTCACTCCGGACTCAAATCCAACCATTTACATGTTGGGATAATGGAGCCAAAAGAGGAAACTCATGTCCTATATATATGAAGAAAATAATTTTCAGCACTACTACGGATTCCTAAGAGGGGTAGGATGCTGTTTTCTTAGAAAGATTATACTATTGTTGTTCCTATAAAGATTTGGATATTTGGCTTCCTATAAAAAGAGTCATTTTGTTAAAGTTTTATTTGTACAATTCCAAATAAAAGCGAGTTGAGTGGTTGTGGGCAGTGTGTGAAAAGGAGTCTGTATCCTGTGGGTTTAGTGAGCGTTTTGCATTCCTGTACCTAAGTATATTATGTTAAATACTTAGAAGCTAGAAGGCTTTTCTTAGGACCTCTAGAGGGTAAATATCGGTGTGAGATATTTGAGTGTTTGTATCCAATCTCTTTATTAGTGGAACCCGCATCTAAGCGGAAGACTGGACGTAGCACATAAACTGTTGGGGTAAACCAATATAAATTCTTGTGTCGTTTTCTGCTTTTTCCTTTAATCTCTCATTTGTGTTGTATGATATTTGTAATTATTCGATATAACTGTGGAAGGAGAAATTGTTTTGAACATCTAATTTCCCAACAAGTGGTATTAAGTTGCAGTATTATGAGATCCAGTCAGAAATCACATCACTCCTTCAGGGAGTGTTGAGATTTAAAGGGGAGAATTTTGGATTTTGAAAAATCCAGATTACAAATCTTCTTGCATACGAGAAGATTCACAGGACCCTGAAAGAATGACCGTCCATTGGAATGTCAAATAATGAGTGGATAGAGATGGATGAACGAGCGGTAGCAATTATCAAACTATGTTTTGACGATGAATTTGAGACTCGCCAAAAAACAGCAATAGAATTGATGAATACTGTGACTGACCTGACATGTATTAAAAACTTGTGCAGGGTAAGGAGTATCTCATTCGTCTGTGATTTCGAACCCGTTAGAAAATGCTAAATTTAGTAAAATTTCTAAAAGTTATTTCAGAGTGCATGTACATAGAGTTTGGTCCAACCATTATAATTAATATTGGCGTAAAATATCTCAATTCTTCCTATTTAATTATTCGAGTTATATTTATTTGCAATTTAATTTTTGTATATTAATTGATTAATTTAATTAATTTTGTGTAAGTTGCTAAAAGTTGAAAGCAATTTAACCTAAAAATTTTAAAAATTTGAATAACAAGTATGAACTCATGACCTTACGTTAAAGAGAGGTGTCAATGTCAGCTCATTAATTTGTGTTTTATTTCCCAGATAAGTAAAGTGCTAATTAATATGTTTTCCAAGGATAGGCAATTAAGCTATAATAAATTATTTGATATTATTATGGGTGAATCTTGCTCCTTAGGTTAAATTGATTACCAATTTAGTTTTTATATTTGAGCTTAATTTTAATTTAGTGTTTATAATTTTAAAGGTTTTAATTTAGTCTTTAAGATTTTAGTTTAGCTTTGCCAATATGAATATAGCTCGTACCAAAAAAAAAAAAAGAAAGAAAAAAAACATGAACATAGCTCCGTTGTGATTGATATCTACTCCTTAATTCCCTCGAGGTTAGAGGTTCAAACCTTTATACCCCAAATTGTTGTACTAAAAAAAATTCATTTAACTTCAATTTAGTCACTATAATTTTAAAAGTTTCAATTTGGTCTCTACGCTTGGGATAAAAACTCACAAACCTTTATACTCCCTTTTTTTACTCAATTTTAAACTCTAATACAATCAGCTAAATAGAAAATACTAGCTCATTGAGATTGACCAAACAATAAAGATCAAATTAAAAAAAAAAATTTAGTACAACAATTTGGGGTATAAAGGTTTGAACCTCTGATCTCAAGGGAAGGAGTACGTTTCAATCACAATTGAGCTAGGTATCAATCACAACTAAACTATGTTCATGTTTTTTTTCCCTTTTTTTTTGGTACAAGCTATATTCATGTGGGATGAAGATTTGAACACACTACTTTTTAGTCGGAGATATATATCTTAATCAATTGAGCTAGGCATAAGTTGTCGCTCGACCTATTTAAATATACACTAAAACAACAAAGTTGTTTAGAGCGTTTTTCTTTTTTTCTTTGTTCCTGACTATTCAGATAAATAATGTATTTTAAGAACTAATTATTCTCTCTTAAATCATCGTGGGTGACTCATTAGTCAAAAGAGGCTAGGTAAAATGAGAGGGAATGAGTTCAATCCTGTTAATGGTTATCTATCGACAAGTACTTTTGGGAGTTTTCGATTAGAGACAAATACTTTTATTGAAATAAACAATGAAGAGATTTGGATTTCTCTCCTCTTGACAGATAAATAATGAAATTGATTGTTAATCATATATTTTTAATTAAAAGGCAGTGAATTCGAATATTTTCATCCCTGCATGTTTAATTGAATCATACTCGAGTTAAAATAGATACTATATAAACAGTGGCATAAATATTTCAATATTATTTTCATAAAAATAATTAGTGTGTGATTTTGAACCCGTTAAAAAATGTTGAATTTATTAAAATTTCTAAAAGTTATTTAAGAGTGCATGTACATTAGAGTTTGGTCGAACCATTACAATTAATATTGGCGTAAAATACTTCAATTCTTCCTCTTTAATTAGTCAGAGTTATATTTATTTGCAATTTAATTTACGTATCTCTTTGGACTTTTATATATTAATTGATTGAATTAATTTTTGTGTAAGTTGCTAAAAGTTGAAAGCAATTTAACCTAAAAATCTAAGTTAAGCTAAATTAGGGAGAAGTGTTAATTATCGTTAAACTAAGTTGATGTTAGCTTATTAATTTGTATTTTACTTTCATGATAAGTAAAGTATTGATATGTTTTTCAACCATAGGCAATTAAGCTATAAATAATGATTGTATATTATTATGGGTGAATCTTGCTCTTTAGGTTAAATTAATTACCAATTTAGTTTTTATGTTTGAGCTTAATTTTAATTTAGTGTTTATAATTTTAAAGGTTTTAATTTAGTCTTTAAGATTTTAGTTTAGCTTCGCCATAGATATAACTGGTAAAAAAAAAAAAGAAGAAGAACATAGTTCAGTTGTGATTGACACCTATTCTTTCCCTTGGAGTCAGAGGTTTAAACCCTTATACATCTAAATTATTGTACTAAAAAAAATTTAAAGTTTCAATTTGATGGATTACACTTTGGTTAAAAACTCACAAATAATCATCCTTAAATGGTTTTTTAATCACCCATTTTCTCCTTTTTTTTTTTACTCAACTTTAAATTCTAATAGAATCCGCTAAAGAGAAAATACTAGCTCATTGCTACATAAATAATAATAATAAATTGTAGGGTACGATGCATATATATTCAATATGGCAAATAACTCGTAACGATAGGAACTATATGTCAATTACCAATGAGTATTTTACCTTGCTAGTAATTATTGTGTCATAACTATATCAGTGTTATCATTCAAAGCTTTGATCTATGTGAGAGTCGTAGTTATTAATATCAATATGAAGTTAGGTAAAACTTGTTAATAAAAATAAAAAAATATTGTTTCATGTTCATTTAAAACATATTAAAACTATTTCAAAAAATAATGTTTTGAAATTTATGACACCACTTCGTCATCTCTGGCTATTTCGAGGATATGGTCGTCTGAGACAACCATCTAAACATAGAGTTACACTCGTTTTTCCAAAAGGCAAAGACGGCAAGGTTGATTTTTAAAAGGAAAAAAAATAATTATATTTATTATATATTAAAAATAAAAAACATTTTTTTTTCAATATTGATCTTGGGCTTAGTGGATGGAGCATCTTCTCGCAATCCAGCCTCCTCAAGTATGAGTCCTACATCTTGCATTTTTTTTTTCCTTTTTCTTTTTACTTAATAATAAGAAGAAAGTAAAAAGGTGATTAACATGCATAAGGTAAGATTTGAACCCAATTGTAAGGGAAGTGCTCCATTCAATCAGCTCATTAAAGACTAATATTGAAAAGAAAATCTATTTTGTAATATATAATACAATATAATTATTCTTTTTAAAATAAAATCAACGTTGGTCGGTGAGAATTGCATGCCTAAGAGACAATCATCATTTTATGTGAGGAAAAGTTTGAAAGTTACATTTTTCTTTTAATATGTTTTAAAGGAACATTATTTTAAAAATAAATTTGAAAAAAAAAAACATTATTTAAAAAAGTAATGCTTGCTTTTGTACCATTTAAATATAAAGATTCAAATATTATTTCCATATATTATGAACTTAGTAAAATTAAGTTTTTAAAAGTAATGCTTCCTAATGTACAATTTCATAAGTAACTTTTTTCCATCTCCCGAAAACCTCTCTTGAAACGAATCATTTCAAAAATGAAAACTATTTTTCTTTTGTTTTAAAAATTTGACCCAAATTTTGAAAATGTTTATAAAATTTTATATAACAAAGGAACACAAGTAAAAGTAATATTTTAAATTTAATTTAAAAACAAAAAATCAAAATCAAAATAAATATGACATAGCTTTACTATAAACCATTTAATTATGTACAAAGTCCACGAACAAAAATTAAATTTCGATAATAATTACAATTCAATAAATTGAGGAAGACTTCGTGATATTTAATGCCAAGGTACCTACCCTCTTAGCACACCAAAGACAACTCTAGAATTAAAAAAATAACAAAACAAAACAAAACTCTATAGAATTTAAATATGACACTATTTTTGGGAGTTTATGATTAGAACATATATTTTTATTGAAATAGTATTCAATTATTTGTGACATTATTGATAAATATATAAAATAGCTCTTAATCTTTGAAGTAATTTTATTGTTTATCTTTAAAAATAATTAATGCATTAAAAAATCTCATTTAGATTATTCAGTAAAAATTTTGGTTAAAGCTTGTTAATAAAAAAAAATAACAATGTTTCTGGAGCATGCATTTGATTATTAATTATTAGTTTTTTCACTTCAACAAAACATGAAAAGATTCAAGTTTTCAACGAAGTTATCAATTCAGCTATACTTGAAAAATAATGTTAGAAAGATTTCAATTTTATTTCCATAAAAGTAATTGGTTTGTGGTCCATGAACCTGTAAAAAAGGTAAAAATAAAATAATAAAAAAAAAAATAATTATATAGAATTTCTAAAAGTTATTTGAGAGTGCACGTACATTAGAGTTAAGGCGTGAAATATCTCAACTCTTCCTCTTTAATTTGTCGAATAATATTTATTTGCAACTTATTTTTTGCATGTATTTCTTGTATATTTATTTGCTTTTTCTTAGTTAAAATATCCAGGGTGGAAATCTGAACTTCTAACATTTTGGTGGGAGATTTATATCTTAACTAATTAAGTTGTGTTCAAGTTCACATTAATTGCTTAAATTAACTTCGTGTAGGTGGCTAAACAAGGAAATAAATTCTACTTCAAAAAAGATTGAGCTAACTTAGACATAATGCAACTTATCAACATACTCACTAGAAGGATTTTTGTTTTACTGATGAATCCAATCGTCGCCATTATTCAGTTTTTTGTCAGGAAAAACTTTTGGCGACAAAATAAGGTCGTCGCGAAAGTCATCGTTATAGCCCTGTCACCATATACTTTGCGCGAAATTTGTATTTTGTTGTCAAAGGTATCTTTTGCGAAGAATACATATTCGTCGCCAAAGATGTTACTGTTGTCGTCAAAAAATAGATTTTGCGACGAACTCAATTTCGTCGCAAAAATAACTATGGCTACAAATACATATTTGTCACCAAAGACACCATTACTGATGTACTGCTTTCGTCGTTGAAGGTACCTTTCGCGACGAATTGCAGATTTCGTCATGAAATGTACAGTTTTTTCCTTTTTATTTGGTGCTATTTCTTATTATTTTCCTGAATCTTTATTCAAATACTAAAATTTGACACGGGTTTAAATTTATAGATTTATATATATTAAACAAAAATTAGTTTTACAATCTAGTACAAGAAGTTTAATAAAACCATAAGTAAAATTTGACAATCTAAACCTATTCTAAAAATTTCTTGGAGTCTTTATATGAAACCTTTTCTAATTTCCAAAAATTTTAGATAGAGAAATCGAACTAATCTAAAAAAACAAATGACAAATAAACTTTCGTGAAAAAAAAAATAGTTAAATTAATCTATATTATACCTATAAAAGCTCAAAAACTACTTTGCAAGGCAAAAAAGTGTCTAACTCACCAAACTTAAGAACTCAATGACAAAAAAACATTCACGACTCCCATGTCATAAACTCACCTAACTTAACATTCAAAGGCACAAACGCATGCCATAAACTCACCAAACTTAAGTATTCAAAGGGAAAACAAGCATTCATGACTCACACGCCATAA
>NW_019104495.1:2415087-2450986 GCF_001995035.1 Momordica charantia | reverse complement strand
TTGGAGTTGAAAAAACAAAGTGAGAATTGTTAAGTTGGTCGTTGGTGGGTTGGTTGGAAATTTATTATATCATAAATGCATTTATTATGAAATGAGGGCAATTTAATCAATTTACAAAGCAAAATAAGGGGAGGGGTCAGAAATCTGAGGTGGAGGGGTCATAAATAGGTAAAAATCAAAAGGGGGTCAAAAGTCCAATGGTTATTGAAAGGGTCAAAAATCTCAATTTCCTCTAATATCTCGCATATCACAGAGCCTTGCAATTTGTTATAGCATGCTGATCCCAGCGGGTTTACTCAATTGAAAATGAAAGATGTATCGCGTACTTTCTAATGGCGAAGAAACATAACTTTTAGAGATTTTTTATTCTAAGTAACTGTTCCTGTGTCTGGGTCCAGAGATTTTTGCCATCGGAGTATGGGAATGATGTGGATCGTGTCCATGGCGTTGAGCCAGCAAAATCACTCTTCGCCGCAAAGGCTAAAATCCGGCGAGCTGTGGAGGCTGCACAAATTCCCTACACCTTTGTCTCCTCCAACTTTTGTTCTGGTTGGTTCCTCCCTAGTTTGGCTCAGCCTGAAGCTTCTTCCTCTCCACCTACAGATAAATTTGTTATCTTAGGGGATGGGGATCCCAAGGGTAACAATCCACCCACTTTCATTTGCATTCGTTCTATTTCAATTTTGCGTCTAATTTTATCTATAATAAATTCGTTTACTTAACTTTTAATAGATTCATAAATTTTAAATTTTATAATCTATTCGATAATAAAATTGTATCTACTAAGTTAGTGTACTTAGTATACCCCATGTTTGATAGATGTTCGTGAACTTTAAGTTTTATAGTCTATTTGATACTAGAATTTTGTGTCGAATTTATAAATTCGTGTACTTAGTGTTGATTACAACATGTGGGGACGAAGATTCGAATTCACGACCTTTTAGTCGAAGATAGGTACGGATGTATTTAGTGTTGAATAGATTCCTAAACTGTAAATTTTACCCTCTATTCGATATTTTCTAAGTTAACAAATCTATTATACAAAAAAATAATAATAAAAAAAATTAATTTTGTGTCTAATATTGGTCTATTTTCACAATATGTCCTGAAATGTCTTCTATTCAGGGAAGTGGTAGTTTTTTTTTTCCCTCAAAATATTTAGCACAGCTTATTGGTATCATTTCTTTCAATTTTAGAGTTGTATTATCTCAGCTATATTCAACGAGGAACATGACATAGGGACGTACAGTATGAGAGCTGTGGATGACCCAAGAACTCTGAACAAAATCCTCTACGTCAGACCTCCCAAAAACATCATCTCTTTCAAAGATCTTGCGTCCCTTTGGGAAAAAAAATCGGCAAAACCCTCCAAAAAATCTATGTTCCTGAGGAACAAGTGTTGAAGAATATCCGAGGTTAGCTTTTTGAATACTAATTATTGGTATCATTTCTATTTTCAGCCACATTTGATCTCTAGCAGACGATGATCTATCTGTACTCGTAAATTTAGTTTTTGTGGATAGAACGAAAGAAATGATATTAGATATCAGAGCTCAAACATGAGACATAATATGTTAAATCACCGTTGAACTTACAAGTTTTTAAGTTGATAGATTGCGGTAAATTTAATTTTTTAGACATATAAAACTAATGATTTATCATTATTATTATTTTGGCAGAGGCTCCATTTCCACTGAATATAAGGCTATCAATATTTTACTCAGTTTTTGTGAAGGGAGATCATACCAACTTTTCCACTGTATCCGGATGTGAAGTATACAACTGTGGATGAATTTCTCAATCGCTTTGTTTAAAAGCACTTTGCGGAGGAGAAGACAATAAAGTTTGTATGGAAGGGTAGATCTACGGAGTGTCTAATGGCTCGGGTTTTAGCTGATGGATTGAGTAAATTTAATACATTGGATCTCCAACAAACTCAATCTAACATGTATTTCTTTTGAAAATATAGTTTTGTCATTTAAAATAAGTAATTTAAACTTTCAATATATCTGATTAAGTTTATATTGTAGGGAGTATTTTCTTTTAGATACGTGTTGAATTTTTACCCTCTATTTGATTTCTGCTAATTCACTCCTTAATTTAAAATTAAAAAATTTTGAAAAAAAAAACTCTACAAAGGACTCACTAACTGAATAAAAAATCAAATTTTTGAAATTAATACACAAATTTTATTATTAAATAATTCGGTCAAAACTTACAAATTTAAGAAAAAAAGAGACCACCAACTATTGTTTTGGTCTAAATCCTATCAGTTTCATAGTAATATATGTTTTCTAGTTTATTTGACATGTGAGAATTATTCAACAAATTTAAAATGAAAATCTATCGTAGGATAAAATTTACGACACTTTTTAATGTTTAGGTCAAGATTGCAACACTCATCCTAGAATAATATATAAATTGATGATATACATGGTCAAGTTTATAGTTAAAATTGATATTTTTTTATTACGTATATATAAATTTGTGCACGCTCGAGTAAAATTCTGAATCCGTCATTGTTTGTATCTGCTGCCATCTATCTAATCCAATTCTATAAGAGCCAAGATTTTTTTTTTTTTTTTTGAAAAAACTATAAGAGCCAAGATTTGGCCCTTCCTTTTGTGTGTTGTTATGTTTTAGGATTTTGCTAGATTTAATCTCATTTTGTGGTTTTTCGAATTTAAGATTTATTACAAAATATTTCTTAAAATTTTGAGACAATGTTCTGAAAATTCAGATACTAAAATAGGGTTTAAACCCAAATTAAAAATTTGACAGTCGGATTTTAATGAATTTTCAAATAAGTTAGGAATATATAATCCTGACACAATCTATTTAATTTTCAATTAATATCCACACATACATCACTCGCATTTCATTGATATTTCCATAAAATACCACGATCATATATGTGAAACAAGGTTTCAAATTAAATATTGATGTTAATGGAAAAAATGTCAAGGCCTCAATTTTATGACAATAACGAAAAAAAATTCGAAATAGATAGATATTCCATTAGATAGGTGCATCAACCACTTGAACTATGCTCAGTTTGGTGATACTATGAAAATATTGATAACTTCTTATTTCGATATCAGACTCATTGGGATGAGAATTTAAGACCTTAGGGTAAAGTCACCAACCACACAATGCAAGGATGTTTTCGTTATTCTACATTCTTGCACCCGCCTTATCATATTTGCTCTCTTCTTTTCAAGGGGAAGGACTGTGAAATAAATGGTATAATAATATTTGGAAGTAAATTAATATTTAATGCGTTATACATATATAATTAGGATTTGACCATACAAACGTAGCTCAATCAATTTATTAGGATTTTTTTTTTAAATAATGTCTTTTAAAAAACAAATGACAGAAATAATGTAGGTTTGAAAGTATTTTTAAAAGTAGGGTAGTGAAATCGCAGTTATTGGATGCGATTTCAGGTAAATCGTATTTAATGACTGCGATTTTAGGGAAAATAGTAGTTTGCACGCCAAAATCGCAGCCAATGACTGCGATTCTGTGAAAGTCGTGACTACGACTTCGATGTGACATATGGATGCTAATCGCATGCATTTGTTGCGAGTTATATATACTATATATATAATATTTCGTCAATTAGTTAAATGATAAGAATTGTTCAGTAGTGGTCATAATGTTCATTTTTAACCCTCCCATCACAAGTTCGATTTAACCGTTGTCTTTCTACATAAATAAATATATAAATATTTTAAATGAAAATCGCGTACATTGTACGCGACTTTCCATAAATAGAAATGGTGTACAACGTACGCGACTTCTATAAATGGAAAGTCGTGTACGCAATTTCTATTTATAACGTACGCGACTTTCTTTGCTGACTCATTCTTCGAGGTTCACCTCATTTATGTCATGTTGGCACCTAAATCACATTCATTGTATGCGATTTTTGACTTTGACTATCACCTAACCTATTTTTGTCAATAGTTTGAATATATAACTTAATTTTGTAATTTTTTATTTATACTACATTTATTTTGTTATTACTTCTAAATCTACATTATTTTTTAATTTGTTTTTTAAATTACATTATTCTTACAATTTATTAAGGTTTTAATAACTTCTCATTTATATAAGTTAATATGGGATAATAAGACATGATAAAGAAACAAATGCAACATATTATATGTCTTTTAAGTAATGTATCTTATTTTTAACCATACCTAATTGTCTGCAGGATTGTCAACATAAGCATAGTTTAGTAGTTAAGATATTTTGTTCCTTCTTTAGAGGTCAGAAGTTTAATTCACACATTCCCACACATTCCCACTTTTGTTGTACTAGAAAAAATTCTATATGATTGGCTCTATTTTATCTAATGGTCGGTGTATATATGCAATTTGTTTATGAGGTTATCTATTAAATAAAACAAAACAGTTTGTTTAAAACGGTATTATAACAGCATGAGCTTAGATCATAATTTAAAGGTTGTTAAATAGACACAATATTTCAACGACCACGACTCATTAATGAAAGTAATAGAAAATAGTAAGTAGAAATAATAATAAACAAATGTGTTATGAGGGGGAAAAAAGGACGTTCACTTGTCGAGCAGCCGAATGAAGTACGCCAACTTGGTGATGTCAATGAAGTTGTGAGGGGCGAAACAAGTCCACCTTGCCCTGTCGTTACCATTATATGCTCACGGGAATGACATATTGGACTGGGTGTAGTTCGCGCCAGTCACCAGTCTAACCACCGAGATCTGCGGAGGGAATCTCGACCTACATAATTAACTGATTCATCCTCATTCAACTATAAAAAGAATTGGTAATCGCTTATCAAAGTATGCTCGAATCTCTTCCACAATACATTATACTCATTAATTCTCCGATCTACATTGACTTGAGCATGAAAATTCTTACATTTGTCTGGCAGGTTACACAACACACAAAAAGAGTAAACCTAATAGCTTGGAGGGATATTTGCCGATATTCTGTGAAAAAACGTCGACAATTAATATAAATTTTTTTCCAACGTTATTGTAAAAATGTCGGCAAATCTTATAATTGACACTACGACTTTATTTTTCCCGGGATAAGTCATTTTCTCCCGACAACATTTTTAACGTTGGAAAAATTTCGTGGAAAAACAATATATTTTTGTAGTGCACGAACAAAAAGGCATGATACCAAAACTCCTCTTCTGATTATACATCTCATGTGAGTTTAAATGCTTGCATTCAATATGGTCGAATGTTTGTCCAAGAAATGTTTTCTTTTAGGTTAAAATGTAGTTCTTGTTTAAAAATATAACCCATTTTAGGTTTTAAATTCTATTTTGGTCTTTAAATTTTCAGAGAATATTTTAATTTTTTGAAATTAATAATTTTAACTTGGTACTTTGATAAGTATTTCGTTCACCCCTATCTGTATTAGTCAACCTATATAGCTCTAATACAGGTTTATATTCCAAAATCACGTTATCTACTTGTTAAAAGATTTACACCTAATTAAATAATAATAGAATTATATCCCAAAATAATTTATTCTTTTTAAATTTAGGTGGTAAAATAGACACTTTAAAAATTCAATGATCAAAATGAAATAGGCTTAAAAGTTTAGGAACTAAAATATCTACTTTAACAATTTTACTCATGTTAATTTATAATAATAAAGTAAAATTATTAACTGATAAATTAAATAGAAATTTGTAATATTGTATGATAAAATGCCTTGGCCAAAAAAATCACATTAACTAGAAAAAGTTGTATAATTTTTTATTTGAAGAAAAGTTATTAATAGTATAATAAACAAAAGAAATAGTAGAACTGTAAAAAATAAAAAAGAAATAATTAAAATGCTATATGTTTCGTTAATAGACGAGAGATAGAGTAAATGTTGTAAAGTGATTACCGAAAAAGTGTGGGTTCATGAAATAAGAAATGATAATTAGATTATCCTTTTTAAAGAGAATGTTTCTTAAATTAGAAAAGTTAAAAGGTGGGTCCTATTTTTATTCTCATTCTTATTCTGATGTCTTGTTTCTTTAAACTTTTCTATTTCTCATTTTAAGTTTTTTAGACACATAATGGCTGATCTGCTAATGTTTATTGTTTTTTGTTTGATCTTTTTTAAATTGTGTTTTTTATATATAATTGTTTCTTATTTTTTTTATTCTTTTATTTTATTGAAAATAGAAACTTTATCTTTAGTAATCATTTCTTATTTCTCGCTATTTTTACGTTTCAAATTAAAAACGTAATTTTTTGTACGAAAATTCATTTTTTAATTAACTCTTTATAAAAATTTTATCTAATATTTATTTTTAATATTTTTATGCATTTTATAAGCAAAGAATGGTAAAATAATGCTTGAGAAACAAGAAATAAAAGCAGTTATCGAACCAAAAATAAAAATAAGAAACGAAGACATTAGTAGCTTTGATTTGGTGAATTATAAGTTTAATTTTTTTTTCGTGGCTAGTGAGTTGATAATCAACGATTGGTGGGGAGTACTAGTTCCTTTCCTCGTTGTCTTTCATCGTCACTGAATGTGGACGCAATTGTGGGAACATGCTCTTTCTTCACATATGCATGTGATACAACTACACATATGCAAGGATATTTTAGTCATTCTCCTTATACCTTTGTCGATCGCCAATTATACTATTTTTGTCGGTTTCAAATTAAATGATGAAAAAGTAACTATATCATGTTATATTAAGGATGAATAAACCACTATTCAACCAAAAGTTTAAATTAATAAGTGGGGTAAATTTAATTAATTCATATATGGATCTCTAACATGTTATAATGTTAGAAAGTCGATAAAAACTTTTAGATATCATGTCACATAAATTTATTATCAATCGGTTTTAATATCCACCAACATAAATAGAATAATTGAAAAATTTTAAGAAATAATGAACCACCACGTTTCAATCTTGTACCTTACAGGTGCCTCAACTTTAAAAGTATCACTTTCAAATTTATGTCTTGTCTAATAGTTGTACAAAAAAAATGATATGTAATAAATTTCTAATGCATTGATCAATATTTTTCAAAATATACTTTTAATAGGATCCTAAATTTTTAATTTTAACATTGAATAGGTAAGAGATTTTCTCGATACAAACTTGATAGTTCGATAACTTCGAAACCTATCAAATACTTTCCGGCTTTAAGAATCTAAAGTATAAACTTGAAAGTTTATTAAATACTTTCAAGCTTTAAGAATCTAAAGTACAAAATTCACGACCAATTTGAACTCAACTAAATGGTCATTGGCACATATTTCTGACGACGAGTTCATAAGTTTGAATATTCATTCATACATAAGTTTGAATATTCCTTTCTAATTACTAATTATTGTATCTTTTTTCTTGAAAAAAGTTTTGTTGTTTCTCCCTTAACATCATTAAATATTTGATAAGTAATAAAGAAAAATTAAAAAATAAAAATAAAATTTTAAAAATAAATGAATCGTCAAATATCTAATTACTTGAAAAAAATTCAAGTTTTTCTGATTTCTCCTCCCTGTAAAAACAAATGGCAGCCATGCAATAGCGTATTACTCAGATTGGTCAGTGTCACGAACAACACCATCATCTCCTCTGCTTCTTTTCTTCTCCGTTTTCTATTTTCCCGGCGATATATACGCGTTTCTTCGCCGGAGATTCCGATCAAATGGCCGGCAAAAGCAAGATCCTCATCGTCGGAGGCACCGGATACATCGGAAAGTTCGTGGTGGAGGCGAGCGCCAAGGCCAGGCATCCAACTCATGTTCTAGTCCGAGATTCCACTCTCTCCGATCCGGCCAAGGCTCCGATTATCGACAATTTCAAGAGCTTGGGAGTCAATTTCGTCTCTGTAAGTCAGTTTCATCTCTGTTTCTTCCTTTTTTCCACTAAACCTCTGATTGCGATGAAATGGAGGGAAACGAAATTTTGAAATCGCGAAAATATCTTTCGACTTATCCTGAAACTCTAGGGCTCGGATCTTCATTTTCGTTTCCAATTGGAGAAAAATCCGAGGGACTAGAGGCTTTTTAGAACATCATCGTGTTGATTACTGCTTGATTTTGTTAAATCTGTAAACGATTTCTCTGGAATTGTGAGTAACTTTTGCAGGGCGATTTGTACGATCATGAGAGTTTGGTAAAGGCGATTAAGGAGGTGGATGTGGTGATTTCCAGCGTTGGTCATGCTCTGTTGGCCGATCAAGATAAAATTATCTCTGCAATCAAACAAGCCGGCAATGTTAAGGTCGTACTCCTTTCTTTTCCTTCATTCCTCTGATGAATTTGGATTTGATTGTTCATATTTTCGGTGATCTAATATCATAATCGTTCGTCTAGTTTCAAGAAAATTCTCTTTGTGTTGGTTAATTGTTGATTTCAATCCTATTTTGGTACTTCGATTTGCTCTCGATTTTCGTTTCTTTACTTTTCTATTTTGGTTACAATGAGCTCTGTTTTTTTTTTTTTAATTGTTTCTCTGTCTTCTATTTTGAACAGAATCAATTATTTTTTGTAACTATTTTTTATTTTCTGTTCTTTCTTTTTTTTCGGAGTAAAGAAATAGAATTATATTTAGTAATCATTTCTTATTTTTGTTCTCTACAACTTTTGGCTAAAAATAAAGTTTTATATGAAATTTAATTATTCAAATTAAATATTAAAAAAATTCATGTTATATTTATTTCTTTTTATGATATATATTGTGCATTTTCTAAAATAAAAAATGAAAACAATGCTTTTATCTATGTTAATAAAAAAAAATATAGAAAAAATTGTAAATATAAACAAGAAACCAAACAAGAAATTTGATTTTGTTTTTCTCAAAAATTAAAAACTAGAAATGAGAACGTCACCAAATCCTATATTTTCGAAACATCTACGACCATTTTAGTCTTTATTTTCAAAATCTTAACATGAATTTTATACGCTACAAAAACTATTTAATACAAAATTATGACAATATTTCAAGAAATTTATTAACAATAATGTTTGTGATGAATAGAAAATATAAAAAAAAATTATAAAAGACCAAAAGAGTAATTTTTAAAGTGTAAGGAACCCTTGCAGGTGACTTATTGGTCCGAAAGGACTAGGGTTAACCGAGAGAGGTTTTGAGTTCAAACTCTATGATGTACTTTCTCATTATCATTTCTTCAAATTTATCATGAAAAGTACTTTAACTTTTTTATAATTGATTTTTCAAAATCACCCTTCAAATGATACCTTCAAAATCAGTTTAAAGTGATTTTAAAATTTCTTAAAATCAATTTTTTAACTTATAAAACATGTCAATGGAAAGGGGAGTGGTTTTGACAATGACTACCAAAATCACTTCAGACACATCCTAAAATCAATTGTATTTCATTGTCATCAGTACAAGTTTGAAAGTGATTTCGATAGGATCAAAATTACTTTCGTCACTGTGGAAATCACTTCTACTTAAAATAATAATGTTTATCGTCAGCTGGAACCTACATTTACTTTTTGTGTATGGCATGATTCTAAAGAACTGTTATTCTCCTTTTAACTGTGTATATGATACAGAGATTTTTCCCTTCTGAGTTTGGGAATGATGTGGATCGTGTGCACGCTGTTGAGCCAGCAAAATCAGCCTTCGCCGTGAAAGCTGAAATCCGGCGAGCTGTGGAGGCTGCAGGAATTCCCTACACATATGTCTCCTCCAACTTCTTTGCTGGTTACTTTCTTCCCAATTTGGCTCAGCCTGGAGCCTCCACTCCACCTACAGATAAAGTTGTTATCTTAGGGGATGGAAATCCCAAGGGTAATCCAACCAAATTCCTCTCATTTTGATCCCCTGTATTATAGTAATTCCAGTGTGTGGGAGATAGGTTCAAATTTCATGGTTACCATAATACAGTAATTCCAATGTGTGGGGGATAGGTTCAAATTTCACGGTGACCAAGTAGGTAGTTAAAATATTATTTTGGTTTCTCGAGTTAAGAGATACATGAACTGGGATCCTAATGCAGGTAGATAGATATTAAAAATAAGATAGGTAATTAGTGTTCTTGTGTCAATTGGTAGACTTGGTGATATGGGTTAATTCTATGCAAATCTCATAATACAGCTTCATGAGCACAAAGGAACTGATAAGGTGCTAGAATTAGGAAACTCTCCTTTAGGGTGAATGTGGAACAACTTTCATTTTAGGAGTTTCAAATTTGCCCTATGAATCGGCTAAATGCAGGCTGATCAAAATCTGACCTACGAGAAAGAAATTGAGCAAAAGGCTACTGGATTGGTCTATATCTTGCGTATACCCATGCATTGAAGTTTTTCTAAAAATGAAGTTAAAACGTTCTAGAATTTATCCTTGTGGCTCTATACCATACACAATTCTCATAAGATTGATAATGATGTAGGGTTAAATAGTTGTCTCTCATTAAATTAGTTGAGTTGTAATTAACTTGTCCGAATGCTCACAGAAGGTTCCATATATGTGGATAAACCATAATTGAAAATTTCTTTCTAGAATGTCTTTTATATCGAAGAAAGTGAGTATTTTGAAATATCAAACAGCTTATTGTTTGTTGTTTCTTCAGCAATATTCGACAAGGAAGATGACATTGCAACCTATACAATCAGAGCTGTGGATGATCCAAGAACTTTGAACAAAATCCTCTACATCAAACCTCCTGGAAACATCTACTCTTTCAATGATCTTGTGGCCCTTTGGGAGAAAAAAATTGGCAAAACCCTCGAGAAAATCTATGTTCCTGAGGAACAAGTGTTGAAGAACATCCAAGGTTAGTTTTCCCCTATTTGATGGATGCCTTTCAAATTTTGGTTCAATTAAAAAAAAAATACACCTGAAGTCTGTCCTTTGTGACAAAAATATTATTTGATCAACATAACATAGGGTAGAGTTAGAAACATAACATAGAGTAGAATCTGAGACGATGTGACAATTCACGTAGTAATTTTATCCTAAAAGTATTCTTCCTCCGTTGTAAGAGAGTTTACTTTCCCACTATTGTCTATCCAATATTTTACTTTTTAAAAACGATAGCTTCTTCCACAATATTTTCTCTCTTTTTAGACTTAATCGAGACAAACTTCCACTATAATTACCACATCATTTGAATGAAGGCAACTTATTACTTCCTTTGTTGGGTTTTGCAGAGGCTCCAATTCCCTTGAATGTGATATTATCAATTTCTCACTCAGTTTTTGTGAAGGGAGATCATACCAATTTTGATATTGAACCATCATTTGGAGTGGAAGCCACCGAGCTGTATCCAGATGTTAAGTATACAACTGTGGATGAATTTCTCAATCGCTTTGTTTAAAAGCACTTTCTGGAGGGCAAAACCAAAAGGTTTAGTGATGTGATTTGACTTTGCCTTTTGTATGTGTATTACCTATGTTGTTTGAATTTGGCCTACAGGTTCTGTCTCTACTAAATTCAGTGAGTTCATTTGACTTTTATTTAGCTTCATGCTTAATTTGTATTTTTCCAATAAAAATAGGAACTTGTTTTCAGTACGACAAAGGAGGGTGGATTATTCAACTTGTGATTTCAGAAATAATTGTATACTTTTCTCATAAAAATGGAACTCGTTTTTAGTACAACAAACGTAGGAGTGGATTATTGAACTTTTTGACTTTACAAAAATATAATTTATACCTTTTCTATTAAGCTATGTTATAATTCAAAATTAAAGTTTTAAGTAAAATCGAAGAAATGTAGGACTCACCTTGAAGACTTGAAGAATTCGGAAAGAAGAAATTTTTTAAAAAATGGGTAAAAATTTAGAAAAAAATTAATACCCAAACTATTAAAAGTTTTATTTGGGATTGTAAATTTACTTAAACAACTTTTATTACGTGATCATCCCAAATAAATCATAAAAATTTTGGATGGCTGATTTACATTTTTTTGTTACGTTGAACAAAGACTTGCTAACATGGATTTAACTTAGTGGTAATGGACTATTGTCTATGATCACAAGGTCCTGAGTTCGATTCACCAACTTTCATTTGTTGTACTAAAAAAAAGAACAACAAATATCCCTAAGTTAATGTCTATTTATATAGTGAAAAAATTACACTTGATAAGTTCGGAGTTGTTCGGTATTTTCAGCTTTGGTTTATTTTGGTTTTTATATTTTCATATTTATTTGGATCCATATACTTTCAAAATGTTCGTTTTGATCCCTTTTAAAAAGTGACTATCTTAGTCCCTCTTTGCAAGATTTTAACATAAATTATATACCTAATGAAAACCTTTTAATATAAAGTCATTGTTACATTTCTATTAAGTGTGTAGTATCTGTATTGAAATCGTTATAGAAAATGAAATCAAAAGTAAAATTAAGGGACCCAATGTGGTGATTTCTTAAAAAATATTTTTTCAAAACTTTTAATTTTTATCCTAGATTAAAAATTAAAAAAATATATTTTTCCCAAACGACCTATTCTTCCATGAAATCTCTCCCACTTCCCTTTTTTATCTCATTCTACGTAACTTTCTCCCTCCCCCAACAATTCTAGTTCTCTCCCACATTTTCAATTTCTCTCTCTCTCATTCTCTCACATTTTTTTTCTCTCCCACTTTCTTCCTCATTTTTTCTGAAAAGAGGAACTTTGAAGAGAAGGAACACAAAAGAAAATTAAAGCCATACAAATAGAATAGAGCTCTAAGAATCACCCATTTTTCTCCACTTTCTAAATTCCATTTTCGCAGAGGAAACCCATATTCTTCTCACGCGGTGTGTGGCCAACGTATCCTATGGAATTTCAGATTCACTGAAAGGTTTGAAATTTCTATTGTTATTATTTCTTCTTTCAATCGTAAATCGTTGGTGGCATTTTAAAGAATTAAATATTGGTTTCATTATTTCTAATTTTAATCCATTATTTGATTTGATTTCGTAGATATATGTGAATTTGAATTTTTTTTCAGGTTAGTTTGTGGAGTTTCGCCTCTAGGTGTTGTTATCTTTAGAAAAGAACAAACAAAATAAATATTTTGTTTTGTTGAGATAATAATAATGTTTAATTTTTAAAAGCATATATTTGAGGTTGCGAGTTCGATCCCCACCCCCACATGATGTACTCACCCAAAAGGAAAAAATTTCAAACATAAAAATTAACATCTATTCAATTTTATTTTGTACTATACTTTTTGACTTTTAATTTAATGTATTAAATAAAATGTTGATGGATGGATAAATATACATTTCATGAAGTTTTGATTTCCATACCATCGTTGAATTCAAGAGTTTATCGAACATGAAACGTGTCATTATGTCATCTATTTTCACTTCGGTCACCTATGACTCATCCCTAGATGCAATTTTTTTTTTCCGGAGTGAATTGCTGATGAAATTATTTGTTTGAATATATATATATTTTTTCTTTATGTACTTTGAAAATTTGCAGTGCATTTGGTTCTCATCAATCTCCCTGAAGAAATGGAGAAAAAAATTGTTGACTACATATTGGTATCATCTGGTTTCGTGGTGATGGTGGGGTATCACACGTGGCTTCTCCATCGGATCATCACACATCCCAACAAGACTGTAATTGGCATCAACGCCATCAATCGTCGCTTGTGGGTTCGTGCTATGATGGAGGTTCCATGTCCGACCGTTATTCTCTTTTTTATTTTTCCGTTAATATTTGATTTATTTTGATTTCTATACCACTTTCAATTTTATTTTATTTTATTTTAATATCTATATTTTTAAAATCCTTCACTTTTAAAAAGTAATTGTTTTTATCTTTAATTTTACTTTTAATCTCATTTTTTTATCACAATTTTAACATGACACTATAATATATATTGAAATATAACTATGACTTTATATTACATGGTTTTTATTAGGGATAGAGTTTGTGTTAAAATGGTCACTTTTTAGTAGTATAGGACCAAAACGAACATTTCAAAAGTATATAGACCAAAATGAACATTTTGAGAGTACCGACATCCAAAGAAAAATACTTAGCTTCTCACTAGTAAAGGGGAAATCTTGTCTTTAACACCATTAAATAATTGACAACTCATCATTTTTTAAAAACACTTTTTGTTTTTGCATTTTTCTCTCTTAATTTTCGGATATTTAATCGTGGTAAGGACAAGACTCCTTAATGAGGAGCAAGTATTTTCTGACATCGAAATGAACTAAAGATAAAGAATACAGTGACCAAAATTGTATTTTCTACCCTTTTTTCTTTGAATATTAAAAATACTCCCTATTTTGAACGGAAAATTGATTTCGTCTTATTTTTGTCCTGAAAGTTTTTTTTCTTTTATTCCCAAGAGAATTTCCATCTCTCTATCCACGTTAATGACTACGTCATTTCAAATTCTACCAAAATGTTAACTTATGTTACTTTGAAGGGTATTTTCGAAAAACTTCTATGAAAAGTTAACGGTAGTACTGAAACTTGATGACCAGGACGCGTCGAAGAATGGCGTGCTCGCGGTCCAAACACTGAGGAACAACATAATGGCGTCGACTCTTTTGGCATCAACGGCTATAATGCTCTGCTCTCTCATCGCCGTCCTAATGACGAGCGGCGGCGGCCGCAATGATCAATCCCCAATGGTCGTATTTGCCAACAAAAGCCAGTTTGATTTCTCCATTAAGTTCTTTGCCATTTTGGTCTGTTTTTTGGTGGCGTTTTTGTTCAATGTTCAGTCCATCAGGTACTACAGCCATGCAAGCATTCTCATAAATACACCCTTCAGAAAGATTTCTTCTGATCATCACCACCAGCGCCTAAGCGCTGAGTACGTCGCCACCACTGTGAACAGAGGCAGCTATTTCTGGTCATTGGGATTGCGAGCCTTCTACTTCTCATTTCCTTTGTTTTTGTGGATCTTTGGACCAGTTCCTATGTTTTCATCGTCATTTCTACTTGTTTTTATGCTTTACTTTCTTGATGTCGCTTTTGAATTTTGCGGGGTGGACGGGAATTTGGATTACCTTCCCCCGAGGGACGAGGAAGAGGAGATCGGGAAATGATTTTTTTGATAGGGAGAATTCTAGAGTTCATTCTCCACAGGGACGGTCTAGTGAACTGACGAGTGAAATAATAATGGTTATTGGATTCCGTGGGTAAAAAAAATGTTCACTTCTTAAAATATCCCATGTACGTAAGTGAAATGGGGGAATCTTGGATTCTATGGGTAAGAAAAATATTTACTTCTTAAAATATCCCAGGCAGAATAGGGAAACGTGTCAAATTAAATATAATCTTTGATAACAAAGAAACCACCCACGACCTCTTGATTGGAGGTATATATGTCGAATTATGCTCGCTTTGGCAAATAAATATAGATTTAAACTTTATGGTGAGTTATTATACCTCACCATAACAGATTAAGACAGATGTATCAAACTCTGAGGTTGAGAGTTCGAATCTCTACCTCCCCATGTTATATTAAAAAAATATTCATTTAATAAAGTACACTATAATCTATTAATGACAATTAACTAGTAAATTATCTTTTGTTGTAATAAAAAAAAAAGAAAATTGGGATTGACTTGTTTTCGTATAAAATTGAGTCAATTATATCAATTTTATATATAGTTGTGTGCCTAGGAGAGGGACTTGTCATTTTTCCAACCATGAGATTTTCTTAGTTAAAAAATTTTAATCTCTAACTTTCATACTTTTTTCTATTTTGGTTATAACTTTCTTACTTGACTACAAAAATTCGTAGCTATATACATATATATTCAATATAATAAATCTTAGATATCATATTGACTAATATTCTAAGTCATAAAATTCATGAACGAGATGTACGTGTCTTTAATTACACAGTCAAAATATCTTATTTATATTATCATCCTCATTTCAATTACTTATAATTAAAATTATGGAAAAATATACTTTGGTCCCCGAGATTTGGACCAGGTGTCAGGTCATTGAAATTTCAAAATGAACACTCTTAGTTAGGGGTATGTGTCAATTTGGTCCTTAAATTTCAAAATAAACATTTTTGGTCTCTAAAGTTTAAAAATTTATTCTAAATGGTCTCTAAGTATTCTCTAATCATGATGTGATAATTTACCGGTGCTGGACATTTCTAAATTGATTTTTTTAAATGATTTTTTGAAAAAATATTAATTACTACATAATTTTGTCATGTGAGATGACATTTTTATTGATTTATTTTCTTCTTGTCTTGGTCTCTTCATCTTCTTGCTACCATCATTACTGTCCACCGTCGTCGTCGCCAACCACTACCGTACTGCCATCTATCGTCGCCGCTGTTGCTGCCCACGGAGAGAGAGGACTTCCCTCCAACGACGACAAGCAATGTCACTGAAGAGAGGGAAGAACTCTCCCTCTCTCCCCCGTTCCAGATCTGGAACAGTGACTCTCCCCTTCATTTCAGATCTGAAATAAGGGAAAGAGCTAGAGGGAGAGCTCCCTCTCCAATGGACGGCAACGACGAGCGACGGTGCTCGACGACGATAGTCATGGATGATAGCAAGATGATGAAGAGTTAAAAAAAGAGAGAGAAAAAATAACAAAATTGTTTAAAATTAATATTTGTTTACACCTCATTAAAAAAACAAATTAAAAAAATCCAGTCACCTATTAATTATCATTTTTTTCATTAAATCAACAAACTGTTTATAGACCATTTAGAACAAATTTTTAAATTTTAGAGACTGAGAGTATTCATTTGAAACTTCATGCACCAAATTGACACATGTACCAACGTACGGACCAAAAATATATTTTTTCCCTAAAATTATATTCACACCCCTGACAATTGACTCACTCAAATAATTCACCTAAATGACTGCCAAATCTCCTCCCAATAAGAATTTATCAATCAACTCTCAATATTTACTCTTATTCAGGGTCAACTCCCCATTACCTTCATATCCTGTTCTAAAATTACACTACTTTTTCAAACAATTTCTTCCCCCAAAAAAAAAAAAAGAAGAAAAAAGAAACCCATCGAAACTGTTAAAGGAGACATGACAAGTTAAAAGAAAGCCAACCCAAACCTTATTTTCTCCAACTTTTTTGACTTGACTCTTTGACAATTTATTTCGTATTGTACACTCAAGCTCAAAACGCCCACAAAACTTGTCGTTTTGTTCTCTTTCTGTCTCAAGACTCTCTCAACTTCATCACCCATCAATCTCCCACCAAACTTTTAGTTTAGCAAACTTCCTTATATATTCTCAATTCAATCCTTCAACTAATCCTTCTTTTGCAACTTTTCTTTCTCCGCCTAATCCTAATGTCAAATATCCGAACATATAGTTTAGTGGATAAGACATGTAGTCTATGACCATCTTAAAATCGATGGTTTCATTCTTCATTTCGTAATTGTTGAACTAAAAAAATCTGAATATGTTAAAGTGAGCATAATTCAGCGATAACTAACATTCAATCGAGAGGTTGTGATTTCGATTCCTCATCTCCATATGTTGTACTAAAAAAATAGATATAATTTAATAGATACGACATATTATCTTACCTACGATTGAAGGTTCGATCTCCACTTCCATGTCTGTTAAATTAAAGAAAAAAAAACATTTCTTTCCCAAATAAATTATTTATTAATTGTTGACTTAAATGATTTATTTCATCCATATACGTTATCGTTCAAGTCAATAAGTTGTTTTTTATTAGTAACATGTGAAGGTAGGGATTTGAACTCGGAACTTTTTGATCGGAGATAGATATCCTAACTAGTTGAACTATGTTATGCTATTGAGAAGTTGTTTTAGTATTACAATTCGAATATAAGGTCGAGGTTTTTGAGCTATATGTATGCTCAAGTTGTCCACTTAGGTTTATAATTTACTCTCCATTGTATTTTTTCGTTACTTTAATTCATTTGTGCTAGTACAATTGATCAGATTTAACTAAAAGCATATGTACTAAAATAAAGCTTTTAAAAATATAAAAGGCATAAAATAGTTAGACACCAGTAATAAAATTTATAGATAAACAAATATTTAATTATGTTAGCACTAATTTGTATGAAATATTAGGGTTCTTTACTTCAAGTACCTAATTGGGTCAATTATTTGTTGAAAATGAGATATCGTTTACTAATAAAGAATATTGGTGACAAATTTGCGTTTGCGTGTCTGCCGTATTTTCCTAGACGATATTTAATTAAAATATGCCCAATTTAAAATAATATAATAATAATAATAATGAAAAAAAAAATAAATAAAAGAGTTTACTTTTTTTTTTACCTCATATATTTTTATGGAAATTTTGGATGCTGTCAACTCACATAGTTGTATCAGTAAATAGCATAAATATGATTTTTTTTTATTTCACTCGCCAATTTGGATATTTTTATATAATTTTATTTCGTCTTTATATATCATTAATTTATGTTTATTAGTCGTCAAAGCGAGCATAGGTCAGTGGTAATTGACATATACCTCGTTTATTAGTCTATCATTCTATCAGTGATAGATTATATTACTAATAGACATCTATTAATGAAGATGTTTAAAACTGTCTGTTAACGAAAATGTTTAAAACTAATAGACGTTTTTTAAGACTTTTTTTTAACAAATTTGGAGTTTTTTTTCTTCTCCTTGCTATATTTGGAAATCCAAAATGTTGTTATTATATATATGCAATTAATTGAACTTATTTTGACATAGGCACCACTATTTTAAAATCAAACACATTAGTTTTATTAATTTGAGAAATTAGTCCATAGAATAAATTTAATGTGTATTTTAAAATATGTTAAATTTTTAGGTAATTTTCTGCAAATTTAACTTTTTTTAATGTAGTTTATATTAAGCTATTTTTATAAAAGTTTAAACTTCTTACTATATCGTCTATTTTTATATTAGAAAGTATTTAAGCATTAAGTACTTTGCAAATAATTATCAAGTCAAAATTCCACAAAATTGTGTACAACTTTTATTTCAAGGAGACTTGGTCATAAATAAGAAGGTCAACGACTTTATTAGAGCATTAAGTTTTTATTTCAAATAGCGTTGTTTCATTTTTATTTCATATGGATAATCTATCTAGTATTTGAGTTTACACGTAATATGGGAGCGTTGAGAATGTATATAATGTTACGTTGATAATTCCATTTATCACAAAATTTTAATAGCAAAAAAAAAAGAACATCATCGATAAGTTATTTTTTGGTCAACCACCATGAGTTGAACTAATGACATTAAGGCAGATTGAATCTCCGACCTCTAAAAAGTGAATAAAATGTCTTAACCATTGAACCTTACTCATATTGGTTTGTTGGTCTTAAAATTGTTTCCGTTTTTATTTGGTACTTAAACTTAATATTTTATTAAGTCCATCAAAAAAATAAAATAAAATAAAATAAACTTTTATTAAGTGAACAACTTCACTCAATTTTCATCTCATTCAAAGACCTACATTTATTCACCTATGTTGTTCTAATACACGCCCATGTCATTGTTTTAATACACATATTGAAGAATTACATAATCTATTTATTACATAACTGATGAAGAAATTAAAGGCATAACCATAAATTTTCCTAGAGATGGACAAAATTTTATATACATTATTAATTTTGAAAATTTAGGGGCAAATTAGATACAAAAGTTTAAAATCTCAACTTTTATATCATTTGGTTTAAATAATATTTTGTCGGGTGTATTTTCAACTTTCGTTTAGTTTGGTCTCTTTACTTGCAGAATGTTCATTTGGACTTTATACTTACAATTTCATTTTGGTGTATGTATTTTCAAAATATTTGTTTTGGTCTCTATACTTTTAAAAATGACCATTTTGATTCTTACTTTAAAAAATTTTAATACAAATTTTATAATAATGAATCTTTAATACACATTTATAATTAGGTTTCAAGAAGTTTAGCAGTTATACTAAAATTAGGAATCAAATTAAATGAGATAAAAATGAAAATGAAAAAAATCAAAGGGTCCTTTCTTACAAGTAAAATTATCAAAATAGACATTTTCTATTCGGATTAAAATAAATAAAAGTTGAAAATATAGATATTAAAATAGACTTTTAAAAAGAAAATAACTTATTTCTCAAAAAAAAAGGAAAAGAAAAGAAATAAATGTGAAATTCATAATCACCGAAATAGTATTTAAAAACAACAAATCTGAAATAAATTATTTAAAAAAGAAAAAAGATAAAAAAATTGAAGTAAATAATTGAATTATCTTATATGCAAATTATTGTCCCCATCATGGAAGGAAGTTGAAAGTTGAAAGTTGAAAGTTGAAAAATGAACGCATTTTCCATCAAATACATCGTCGTATCGTATTCACCCGCCATTGTCATCGCTAAGCTCTGACCTCTGCTTCTCTCTTTCTTAGCCCTAAGCCTTAACACTTCAATCCCTCAAAATACCGTCCAAAACGACTTCCATCGCCTCCCCAGTTTCTCTTCCCCAACAACCACCGCCACCAACCTTGTCTCTGATTCGATCTCTCTCCAGATTTCCCATTTCTCTCAACCTCTGGACCGTTTCCTTTCCCGAGGTATTTTGCCGATTTCTCCTCATTTCGTGTTGATTTCTTTTGGTTTTATGGCATGTTCGTGATCGATTGATTCTTTTTTCGAGGTTTGTTGATTTGGGCGCCTCCTCCCTCTTGGGGTTTTCGCTGCCTTACTGCTCTCTCTGTCCTTGAACTCGAACTGTTTGGACTGGTGCTTCTTTCTGTGTTGTGTGATTGTGTTTGATTTCTGCGTAGTGCGTGGGGTATCTTGTTTTTGTCGGTTCTGTTAGGGTTGGTACCGGCGGTGTGCGTGCTAGGAATTTAGGGATTTTTTTTTCCTTTCGTGTTTGTGTGTGTGTGCCTTGTCAAATTCGGTGCTTGATAAATACAGTTATGGAAAGGAGAAATTTTAGCATGAATTTTTTTCCTGAGTGATTAGGTGTGCTTTCGCATGGTTTGTTCTGTTTCTTAGAAGGGGCTTTGTTTGGAAGAGTGATGTTTGGGCTTTTCTCAGGTTAAAGGATTGGATAGAGGAAGGGATATGTGGAAAACAGTACCAAATCTCATATCAGGCTTTTGAAATATGGGGTCTGTCTGTTGTGTTGCTGCTAGAGACAAGAATGTTGGTGTTGGATCGGGTAGTGAAACGCAGCATAGGAATGTTCGTTACTCGCCGAGTTGGAGCTTTCGATGGGATAACCGTGGGCGTGTGGTTGGCGAGGAAGTTTCCCTGAATTCGTTTTCAGATGGAGTAAGCAGAAATGATAGGCCAGAGTTCAAATATGAATCCTCATATGCATCAGAAGAGAGCAGTCCATTGGAGAATTTGCGTAGACAGACATGGAAAAACTCCTCTGTATCTGAAGGAAGCACAAGGAATTCGAGGACACCTACATCAGGTATCCTGAGGCATACATCCCTCTAATTTTTCTTCTATCATCAAACTTTGAAATGATGTTGTATTGGTTCAATGAGAATATAAACATTACATCGCATCTTATGTATTTTCTCTGTTATTGTGACAGGTCATTCAATTTCAAGAAATATTTCCATGGATGCTAGTTTGGAACAGGTACAGTTTTCCCTGTTTATATGTATGGTGTTACATCCTCCATTATTTTCTCATTTGGTAGATTATCGTATCTAAAATATGAAATTGTTTCTATTACTGAATTAGGTTAAGAAAGCTACAGAATACCCTACAACATCTACGTCTCCTGCAAAAGTATCCCTTTCAATCCCTTCAACTTCATCTTTGTCAACATCCCCTCTATCAACCCACAGTCACCTCCCCCCCACCAGTTTGGCCTCATCGAGATTGTCTCACTGTTCTCCCGGACACCGATTATTACGTCAAGTATCTAGCAACCGTATCCCAGCTTATAAGTCACCAAATAACTACAATGTTTCAGAGGACAGGCCTGCAATCCCTGGGAGCAACGATTCGTTACGGGGCTCACATGGTGGGTCTTCTGATGGTTGGTCTATGAATGCTTTCTCTGAGCTCATGGCAACTTCACATAGGGGAAGGTGGTCTTTTGGTAGTGAATCCCTTGACTTTGCTCGTGAGAAGATGGTTAGATCCTGCAGCCTATTCTCGAATTCTCCTTCTGTGGACGTGCAAACGTGTGGAATTTGCTCTATGCTGTTGGTTGAGAGATCTTTATGGACCAGTCAAAAAATAATTGCTAACAGTGAGTTGTCTGTCGTTGCTGTACTAACTTGTGGACATGTTTATCATGCTGATTGTTTGGAGAATATGACTCCTGAAATTAGCAAGTATGATCCAGCATGCCCCATTTGTTCTTTTGGTGAGAAGCAGACCCTAAGAATGTCTGAAAAGGCACTTAGAGGTGAGATAGAACTGAAAATTAGAAATAAGAGATTAAGGAATCGCATTGCGGATAGTGGTCTTGATGGCGAATCTACCATGTTTGATCATTTTATAAATAGCGGACAAGGGAAGTGTCCTAAGTTGTCCTCTAGCTCCAGTTTGAGAGGTTCCTCAGGGAGGGGTTTCTTGAGGCGACACTTCTCCTTTGGCTCAAAGGGCGGAACTAAAGCCTTGCCAGAAAGTAACAACACAGCGAAGAGAAAGGGATTGTTATGGTCAAGATCTACTAAGATGTGACATGGGAGGTAAGCTTTCCAATCTCATGTACATGTTCCTTCACATACGCCCAATTAGCCACCATTCATTTTTTCCATTTCTTAAAAGTTATTTTTTAAAGTGGAACACTGTTGGAATCTTGTTCGACTAACAATAACAATTGTTCATAAATTCAGGTTCTGAAATTCACATCTGCTGAGCAGCTGGTTCACAAAGTGATGAAGAATGCTAGATATCGTTGACTAAAGGGAAGATCACAACACCCCTGGGTCTGGATAGTTGGATAATTTTTTATGAATTTTATATAGGCTTAGTTTAAGCCTTATGGAGTCAACATTTGTATATAGGAACACAGGGTAAAAGGAGTAACAGTTCAGATAAACAGGTTTAAAAGATTGAACTTGCATCATGACTCATCAGATTGGCGATCTCATTCCTATCTTGTACAAATCAATTCGTTTTCACGTGGACAAATGTATGCATTGATCAAACTTATGTTCTCAAATTCTTATAAAACTGCTCGTGATTTTTACAAAACCAAGACATCATATTCTCTGACCATGGGTGGTGGCTATCTTCCACGGTGGCCTGTGCTGCAACCAGCAAGGATATATCAGGTACGATCAATGGACTCCAATCTTTTCTCAATGATAGACTTTGGTTGATTCTCACTGGACTGTAAAAATTGGTATTTACAGTATTGACTAGGGAATTAGTTCAATACCTAAAATTTTCTTGTGTTTTTTATGAGTAACCCTCATGTGGCTACTCCATTCTGATTAAGCTGTGTTTCTAGAAACTGCTTGTCCTTGGCATGTATGGAAAACTTGTATTAAATTTCAGTTTCAGAATTAAGGTTGTTTTCCCCAGTTTGTTTTTTGGCTGTGCTGATGATACTCCTAGAATTTGGCAAGAGTGACCTCACAACAGGACACAAGATAGATAGATATGGCTCTTAAAACTCTCTGGATTTTGGATTGGTTTCATCTCAGAAGCTGACACCTATCCCATAAATCTCTTAACGTGGCAACCCAAAAAAGATGACGTGTTGGGTTTTAAGAGATGTACGTAGCCTCTCTGCTTTAAGGTTTTTGTTTGATTTCTGGGTGTGTGTAAATGGAGGAAAAAATGGCTGATATTCGGGATGAGCATGGCAACCCCATTGAACTCACCGATGAGCTTGGCAACCCGGTTGTGTTGACCGATGAACATGGCAACCCCATGCGGCTCACCGGGGTCGCCACCAAGATTGGCCCCACGCTCGGGTCGCTGTTGTGCAGTGGCCGTGACGATGGTCCTAGCGGTGGTCATGGCGATGGCGAGCAGGAGCTGCTGCCACATGAGGGGCATGATGATGGTGGCCGTGTTCGCTCTACCACTTCTGGCTCTAGTTCGGTGAGTCCAAACTTTTTGGGTTATAATCTATCATTTGACATCATTTTTGCCTCTTAACGTTCACTTCTCTCTCATTTTTATATGTAAGATTTAGTTCGAATTTTAATTTTAGTGTGTAATAATTTAGTTTGTGTACTTTAAAATTTGTTATTATTTAATCTATATAGAGAAAATTGTTGTTAAAGTCAAATACCATAGTTAAATTGTTACATAATAAAAATTGATCGACTACTTGATCTTGATGAAATTTTTTATGGTGGATAACTTGTTTGTTACTAATTTTAAATTACATGGATTAAATTGTCACATACTAGAGGTTATATTTTTACCCATATGAAAGTTCTTACAAAATCTATTTTTTTTTCCATGAACTAATAGCTTTTCAAAGTGGTACAAATAAATTGCACTTCTTGGGATGATTCCTTGTTTTGGGTTTGAATTATAAACATTGTCCTTAATAACAACCTATTTTCTATTTGTACTTCAATTTTAGTTTGAAGTGCTTAATAACCAACTATTTTACTTTTGAAGTGCTTCATACCTAACTTTTCTTACTTGAACAGACTTATTACTATCTTTCTTAAACAGGATTCGTTCTATAGACTGTACTATGACATTTTTTAATTTTGACAAAAAAAATTTTTGTTCTTCAATACATTTTTTTTTATGAGTACAACATATGGGGTGGGGAATTGAATTCACAGTCTCAAACTATATATGTCAATTACTATTGGGTTAGGCTCGTTTTAAGAATCATCAGTACAATTGATAGGCCTATAATATAAAATCAAATTTTGATTCAAATCTACAATAAATTTGACTGACGTCACACAGCCCTCCCATTGGTCTTGTTGGTAAATTATAATAGATTGTGCTATTATAGGTTTAGATTCTTTCAAATCACGAATAATCAACTATATTCATTAAAATAGTTCTTTTTTTTAATGTAAGTTTACTAAAATTAGATTGCAAGCCTAAATTTTGTCTCGTGATTCCCATGGTGAAATTAAGGATTAAATAATATAAAAAAAATTCTCTCTTATTCGACCAACTTCAGCTTGAGCATTGATAAATAAGATGTGCGTTATTTCTCTCAGTTTGATGAGGAGGAGGAGCAAAGCAAAATGAGGAAGAAGGAGAAAAAGAAAGATGAGTGTTATTTCTCTCAGTTTGATGAGGGCGACGAGAAAAAAAGGAAGAAGAAGAGTGAGAAGAAGAAAGGATTCACCCAGAAAATAAAAGAGAAACTAACTGGCAGGAGGCATAAAGAGGAGCAGCCTCACACTCCTCACCCTCAGACCACCACGGCCACCGAAACCGCCGCTCCGACCTCCATGGACCGGCCCACCGAGCACCTCAAGAGAGGCGCCGTGGAGAAGATCAACGACGGCAGTGGCCACCATACTCACTAAACAACTCATACACAGCCATGTCTATATCCATCATATAATATGGACTGTATTTTTCATTCCAACTGAGATCATGTGGGATGAAAAATAGTGGAATTTCAATTCCCATGATTTTGGGATTTTTTTTCCCTTTTTTTTGCTGTATTTTGACATTTTTAGAACTTTCAGTTAAAAAAAAAAAATTGTGTTAATTTATATTAGTATTTACCTGCCTGGTCAAACTTAAGCATAGTTCTCTTGGACGTTCAAATTAAATCTTTACTGGTTGAATTAAAAAAAATGTTATAAAATACACTTTTGATCTTTTTCAGACGTTTAGAAAATAGTTCTAAAAGTGTTTGGAGTCAAACTTCCATTATTATCACTAATCGAATGCTGATATATGACAGTGATGAGGGGACAATTTTAAATAATTGGATAATATTTATTATTTTTAGCTTACATATCATTTAGATGATTAGACTACATCTTGGACCTTCAGTCGAGAAAGAGCAAGAAAGAAAAGATGGAATGAGAAAGAAATGACATGGAAGCTAAAAAATAATAAATATTGTCCAATCATCTAAAAACTGCTAACTCATCAATGCCACAACAGAAATTTGATTCAAACCACATTTTAGAACTATTTTTTAAAAGTCAGAGACTAACCTGTCGCCAAATAGGAACTTATCCTCAAACTCAATATATTTTATCCAAAAATTTAGTTGCATGATTTCTAATCTTTTCCTGAAGATATTAATAATCTTCATTATAGGATTAAACGTATGAGTTCTGGCCCTTACGATTGTGATGCTATGAAATATACCAACAATGAAATTGATAACATAAGTTAAAAAGAAGACACTTTTTACTAAAAAGAAAACACTTTTATATGCAAAATATAACAATATTAAATATTATTAGTAGCTTTACAAATGGAAGGTGTTATTTTTAAGTGTATAAGAAAATTGATGGAACAAATGGATGTATGAGAGAGATTGGTTCTGTTCCATTGATAAATTAGAACAATGGGTTTTGGGGAAAAAAAAGGCAAGTGGAATTCTTCTATATATTTCTCCTCCAATACTTCACCACCACAACTAATTCTTCTCTCTCTCAATCTCAAAATAAAAGGAACAAGAAAATGGAGAGTGAAGGCAATAGCATGAGGGCTTTTGACATGGGTTCTCTTAGGACTAATCTTCCTCAAAAGTAAGCAATTTTTTTGGTCTACTTCTGTTTTTCCTTTTTGGTTGGTGATATTGGGTGATTTCGAATTTATAGGGACTTGATAGCTAGGCTCGGATTTTGCCGACCGTGTATTTTTACTAAGTTTGATACGTTTTTCGTGTTAACGCGATCCCACGTTATGAAAAAATAAGCGATCTAACGAGGGTTTATAATACAAGTGAGTTACTTCTATCATTGTCAATTGGTTTTGAGATGAAACTCATAAATATTAATATGGTATCATAGTTCAAAAATTTATACGAGCATCTGGTAAAAAAACAGAATCTGACCAAGATCGATGAGTTTAAAGAGCGGTTATAATATAAGTAGACTACTCATTTCATCAGTTTTGAGATGGAACTTTGTGATTTTCAAATGCATTTTTTTTAAACAAACACGAGAAATAACGAATACGTTTGAGCAGGAGGGGTTTGTCGAGGTACTACTCGGGAAAAGCGAGGTCATTTGCTTGCATAGCAGATGTTAGATGTGTGGAAGATCTGAAGAAACCAAAGCATCCAGATGCCAAGAAAAGGAAGAAGCATTCTGAATGCAAAGAAATCCCTCATTTTCATTCACGACGAGTTTCAAGTAGTTCTCATTGTTCAATTCCCTTCTTTGCGATGTGAATTCTTCTTCACTCCTTTTCACAAGCAATCTCTTTTTGATATATATATATATATATATATATATATATATATATATCATTTTGTAAATCTTCTTTCTTTTCGTCACTTTTCTTTGTCCACCAAAAAAAATGGGAACACATTATTTTATTTCGTCATTCTAGAAGATTGTAATTGCTGCCCTTTTAATATATACTTCAAAATGATTCTCTATATTCGTTTCTTCCTTAATTTTATTGTATGACTATTCATTTAACTTTCATCACGACCACCTATATAATATTTCGTTTGAGTATTTTTTGTGATATTTGTATCGTGGTTAGAGGTCAAGATTTTACAACTTGTTTTGTTTGTTATTGGTTGGTTAACTCATATCATTTTTCATAAATGAAAGGAAATACAAGTTGATTTATCTTTCGTAATAGTTTTCTTTTTTAAAAGAAAGTAAACCTAACAAAAATTAAAATATAATTCAACAATTTAAACAAGAAAACACAAGATTTCTACCATCAAATCAAAAAAGGAAAGCATGTAATTACTAAATTTCCATGCAAAACAAGAATGCAACTCAACACTTTTTTGTTACCAGGTTTCACGTGACATTTTTTTTTTAAAATATTGATTCATCGTATCTCTTTGTCACATCTTAAAGAAAATGTAAAACATAAGAAAATTGTTAATATTTGATAACAAAAAAGATGTTTAATGAGATTTAACTAAATGATAAAAACTAAATTAAAAATTTTAAAAATATAGTGACCAAATTAAAATTGAGAAGCATCGGTAATTTAACCTAATAAAAATCAGCTATCCGGCGATTATGAACTTGTATTGTAATATTGGACCTAACTGGGCTCTATATTTGCCCTAGCCCAAAAGACTATCGGGTTTAATATGCAGCCCAGCCCAAGTCCTTAAGGCCCATAACAGCCGGCCTAAATGGACTTCTCCAAATTCCAAAATCCCCCGCTTCGGCTGGAACTAGTCGAGAATTCAGCAGTTTTCGCAGTCTGCAGAACGCTTTCTAGCAGCAATGGGGAAGAACAAGAGAATTAGAGACGGCGGCGGGAAGGGAGCCGCCGGCGACCACTGCCCTTCCAAGGTTTTTGTCAAGAACTTGCCGTACTCCTTCACCAATTCGCAGGTTCGCACTTCCTATGTTGCTTGCTCGTTTCCTGAGGAAAAAACGGAGATGAAAATACGAATATAGATTTTTATTTTTATTTTTGCTGTTTTGTTCTTAATCTCAAACTTAAGGAAGCACGCAATCGAGTGTTTTTTGATGAGAAGTTATTGGTTTCACAAGAAGTTTACGAGAAAGCAATGTTTTGATTTGATTTCGATTTCTCTCGAATTGTTTTGCTGTTAATTGGAATGTTAGTGACCTTTTCCTTTATTTTCTCAATGAACTAGCTCGAAGAAACATTCAGTGATGTTGGACCGGTCCGGCGGTGCTTCATGGTTACTCAGAAGGGTAAATACATCTGTGCATGGCTATCTTAAATTGGGGTTTAATTGCACATAGTGTACTTTTATCCTTTTTCATTGAAAGATCCTCTTTCGTGAGCCTCATTCTGCATTTCCGTTTTTTGGCGATTGAATAGAAACTGACTGTTGTGCTTTATTGTTTCGACCTCTTCAGTTCAGACGACATGTTGAGATATGTTCATTGTTAGTTCTTTTAAACCTATCTTATCTTGTTTCATCAGGTTCAACTGAGCACCGCGGTTTTGGATTTGTGCAATTGTAAGTGGGATTGTCATCCTCTATTGCTGTCATTATTATCCTTTTAGTTTCTTTCTACATTCCTTGTTCAGATGTTTTGATTTTATTTAATCCAATGATTTCTAGCTGAGTACAATTTTGTTCCACAGTGGCTTAGCTTTAGTGTGATATTTAATGAATGAAGTACTAACACTAGTTGTAATACTAAAAATGTTACCTTTTTCTTAGGAGCTTGAGCTGCCGTCAATATGGATGATGCTTTTGTTTCCTTTTTATATAGATTTACTGCATGCATACTTATATATCTTTTTCTTTATTTGGATATTGATTTTTTTTTTTGATTTTTTTGTTGTTTCATTTTACATGCAATTGATGGTACTATCCATTTTTATTGTAGTAGTGGTTTGCTAACTTTGTTTGTCCATGAGTATGAAGTGCATTAAAATAAAAATTGATTGTGTCAGATTTGTATCGAACCTATAAAGGTCCAAATCTTTCCAAACATGTGTTATTTGTTGTATATGAGCTGTCCTGTGATAATCAGCATTGCTTGATGTTTGCCACAGCGAACACTAATTTCTTATCCATTTTAAAGTTTCTTGTTATATATTTATTACCCACATTGTACATCCTATGAAGGCTTTTATTTTTTAACTTCACTTCATTCTTTGATTATGATTGCAGTGCCGTTGCAGAAGATGCAAATCGCTCTATTGAGCTGAAGAATGGGCTGTCTGTTGAAGGACGAAAAATTACTGTTAAACATGCTATGCATCGAGCTCCCCAGGAACAGCGGAGGTCAAAAGAAAATCAAGGTTGATGTGGTGCATGCGATCTTGGAATTTTGTTATAGAGCACATGTTGCACGACCGCCAGATTTTTTTTTTCTCTCTCTCCTTTCGTGGTTTTTCTGGTCTGGTAGAACGGGGGGATCCTTATAAATAATTAATAACAGTTCTTTCAACTTTTTTTGCTTTTACACAGGAACTATCCCTAAATCAAACACTAATGAGGATGTAGATATTCCTAAAAGGGAAGAACAAACAACTTCAAATTCTGAGGGGAAAGGTTACTGCTAATATCTATTATTTTTCTCCAACGTATCTGACAATCTGGGTTTTAATGTTTTCTAATTATGTATCAGAGAAGCATTTGGATGCTGGGAAACTTGCTCCACTTTCTAGTTATCTAGTGGATAAAGAGGGTTCATCGGGAAAACAAAGGTAAAAAATGTCTTCTTCACACGTTCTTCATTTGTTCCTATTTTTTCTTGGACTTATGGACTAGAATAGGCTCTGCCGCTCTTTAGAGAAGAAATAATTGAGATTGAGAAACATTTGGTAGAAGATGCCTTTAAATTCTCTCTCTTCCTCCTTAATATATATACATATATGAGAAACCAGTATTTTGTTTAGTATGATGAAAATTCCAAAGGACTTGCAGTGGATTATAGAAGCCATTTCTCTTGGAAGTTATAATAGGAGGGTTGTTACAAAATTCTTTGAGACGAGAACTCCAAAGAGTGCTAAAATATTAGTAAAAGAATAAATTGACATCAGCTTAAGCTTTTGGGTTCAATGTAATTTAACTTTTTTTTAGAGCAGGAGGTTTGAACTGCTGTATCGTCATTTTCTCCCCTAGTAATATTGATAAATGATAGTCACTTGATGGGCCTTGTGCAAATTTTCAAAGATTCAATTTCCTGTAACCAATCAGCTTGTGATTTAACAAAGAGATGCCTAAAAAGTAATGGAATCCCAAATAACCCCCCACTCCATTTTCTCCTCCTTAAAATTCTCGTATTTCTTTCAAGCCAACTATTAAAAAAAGGAGATTTAATGGCATTAGCCGAAGAACTTGGAAAGCAGTTTCCATTGTATTACAATTTACAGTGTAATAACTTTTTTGAGTTCTCTGTAAAAAAGGTCTAATGAGTCCCGTATTCTGTTTTGGTGAATCATTAGTTTGCAATCCGTGGTTTTTTGTTAACTTTGTTTTGTAATGGTTGGTGATTCTTCTTTGGTTTCTCATAATTTTCGTTTCTAGAGGCCTTTGTTTCAGTCTATTTTTATGGTTCTGTTTGTACTCATTTATATTTATGAAAAGTTTTTTTTTATAAACAAAAAAAATTCTTGAGTTTTTTGTTTTTTTGGGTCTCCATTTCTAAATATCATTCATCCAATCAGTTACGTATATCTTAAAGCGTACAAATATAGCTTGAATAATAGGTGGTTTTATTGACATCTTGTTTTGTTCTTTAAAGAATAGGCATCCTTTTACCTTTCCTTCTTCTTTCTTTTTCTTTTGGGTGCATGCTTGTGCATGTTACCTTTACTTACTTTTCATCTTCCTTTTTGGTTGTTAAGGATTGCAAGGACTGTTGTATTTGGTGGTCTTCATAATGCTGACATGGCAGAAGATGTTCATCGCCAGGCTAGAGATGTTGGTGCCGTATGCTCTATTGTTTATCCTCTTCCCAGAAAAGAAGTTGAACAACACGGTACATGAGAATCATGTGTTTTGTTTTTATCGTATATGGGCAGCTGAATTAATTACTATTTGTCTTCTGTATGTACATAAAAAATGAAAACAATATTAAGGCATCATCATTAGAGCTTAGGATAGGTTACATTCATTTCTGATGATAAAATAGCCTATTGGATATGAAGTTATTTTATCATTCATGATATCAGTTTCATGTTAATGTCTGGCTACCAACATTTTGTATCATGAACCTCCATATTTCCTTTAATGTTGAATGGATCTTATGCTAAGCAGTGTTTGCCAACTTCTTCAGTTGTACGTGATAGATTGACTCTGGACTACGATGTTTTACAAATTTATTTCTAGTCTGAAACTGTTTGAGAATGCATTTTTTCTCAACGATCGTTTGGATCATTTTCTTTGAGACTCTAGTTACAGAAGACAAATTTTCTTTCTTATTATACCAGTTTATCTTGAATGTCAACCTAGCTTGCAACGTTAACTGTGGTAGCAGATTTATTATCTTGATAGTTTACGAAGTTATGAGAAAAATGATTCCTCACAAGGTCTTGCCAAGTAATCATGTTTGTTCATTAGGATATTTCATCTATTTAGTTCGAAATTAAAAATTTCAGGTCTACTACGGGATGGATGCAAAATGGACGTTTCAGCTGTACTTTTTGATAGTGTGAAATCTGCACGTTCTGCTGTTGCCATATTACACCAGAAAGAGATGAAAGGGGGTGTTGTATGGGCCCGCCAACTGGGTGGGGAGGTGAATATACATAAAATTTTCCTTACTGTGAATATGTTGACATCACGCTGTTATGAATGAACAAATTCTTTGTATCTTTATTAGTTAGTTTAACCACATCTTAAATGAGTTACATTAATGCTATATGTCCTTAAAATAATACAAGGTCATGGTCAAGCCATTTGATTGTGTATTTTCTTGTCTTCTCTTTATCTCTATCTGCTTTCCCTCGTGTCCGTATTTTGTAAAACATCTATGCAGATCTTGCAACATCACAAAGGTCTCTAAGATCCTCAAGTCCCATTTATTCTCCTTGAAATATTATGACCCCCTAGAAATAACTAAAATAATATCTATCCATAACACTTTAGCTTTGTCCTTGAATAGGGTGACTGATAAGCATTTGGAAAATCTATAATTGTTTGTTAGGTAGGAGTCTAGGACCAGCTGTTAAATTGAAGATGGACAATGGAGTATAAAATTTTTAGGAAAAAAAAGCAGCTGTTGAGTCAATTCCAAGCATTTATTCATCATTAGCTCTACATATGGAGAAAACAAGGTTTTTCATCATAAATAAAAAATAGGGATCACCACCTTGGTGATAGATAAATTTGAGGATGTCTCGTTTGAATTTGATCCTACATCAGTCCTCTCAAAATAAAAGATCACATGAAGATTTTGACTCTTCGGGCTTTAAAGTTTCCAAATAAGCTTTTAAAGAATGGAAGGAGCAACCCCCTGGTTAGCTATAAGATTGTGGAGAACAGACTTAACATCTGAAAACACTGGAAGAATCAAAGTTCCATTTTTTGATGACCCTTATAGAACTCGGTCCAAAGGTCTAAAAGATCACCTCCACCCTTTCATCAGATTCCATATCATTTGAAATTTCTTCTGAAACCAATAGACTGACAATTCCTTCTAGTATTTAAGCAGTTAGAAATTTTTTTTATCCTTACTTTCAGTACCAGTTAAAGCTTAGAGCCTTGGAACGGGGGCAGCCCATAAGGATGGCCGGTTCTCCACTAAACGCTCTCTGGAAATCTGATTGAGGTACTCTCTCCCATAATAAAAGCCATAAGTATCTTCAGTTAAATTCTTGCACTTAGCTGTGTGGACCTAAGGGTTTTATCCGCTGCTCTAAGGACACGGATCACCTCATCAGTGATCCCCATGCTTGCTTATAATCACTCTCTTCCATAATTTCACTTGGATGGATTCTCGGTGGACCCAGGAATCTCTCTCTACCTCTTTCATTAGAATTGCTGCTTTATGTAATAGAAAGAATCAATCAGTTCTAGATTGCTGGGAAGGATCCAGTTTTGGTGTTTGAACCCATACCCTGAAGAAACCTTGATGATGCAGAGATAGGCATGTGTTTTCTTGTTGGGCAGTTGGTATTGATGATTAAAGAGAGACTCAAGAGCATGAATTTGTGAAAAATTGTGTCGGTTCTCGTTCTCCCCTTAATTTTTATTCTCGGACTTGATTAAAGCTGGGCCTACGTCTCCTCTCTTACTGTGTTGTGCTACCTGGAATCTTAAGTACTAAAAAATTCTTATAAAAAATAAGTACTCCAAAAAGTTTTACAACCTTATCTTGTTGAGTCCTGTTAGGTCTGTTTCTTTATGCCCTTCATATTCTTTCAGAAAGCTCGATTTTCAATAAAAAAATCTTATGTTCAAATTACTGATAGTCTGATATCACTAGTTGCTTATCTATTTATTTATGTTGGGTAAGTCTAAAACTTCCTGCATTCATTTTCTTTGCAGGGGTCCAAAACTCAGAAATGGAAACTTATCGTTAGAAATCTTCCATTTAAGGTTTCACTTTAAGCAATAAGTAATTGTCATATTTTCTTATGGGGACACGTTGACTGAGCAAGCTTATTACACATTGGTGCAGGCCAAAGAGAAAGAAATAAACAGTACCTTTTCGTCTGCAGGATTTGTATGGGATGTGATGATGCCACATAGTTCTGACACAGGGTAATGCCTTTACTTCAATATGCCCCTTTTTGCCTGCCTAGTAACAGCCACCTGTCTTATTTTGCAGTTTATCAAAGGGTTTTGCGTTTGTCAAATTTACATGCAAGCAGGATGCTGAAAATGTATGTTTTCTATTTTTTGATTTGCTTCATTAAAGAAACATCTAGGTACCTTCAAGTCATTTGTACCCGCTTCCCTTTTCTTAGGCTATTAAAAAGTTCAATGGTCAAATGTTTGGTAAAAGGACGATAGCTGTGGACTGGGCTGTTCCAAAGAAGATATATAGTACTGGTGCTAATGCTGTGGTTGATTTAGAATCAGGTTAGTCATTGCTTTTGTAACCTAATCCTTTTTCTCAGGCACTCTTTACATGTTTGTTACAGCTCCTTGGCTGTATCATCATATCTTTGATGTCTATAGCTTCTTAGATATTTATCACTTTCTGCTCACTGGTTTTAATTTACTATAGGGGGATGATTTTCCTCTAATAAAGGAATGGAAAATAGGCAATAAAGATCGAGTTGGGAATGAATTGCAGCTATCTGTTTGTGATTTTTTTTCATTTTTAATTTTTATTATAGGCAACAAAAACAGTTCATTAATAAATGGGATTGCAAAATGAGGGGGATGCGAAGTCCTCGACCAGTTAGATTTGGGTGAGAACATTTCATTTTACTCGATTTATAGGTTTAGAGGTAATGTTACTTTTTGGGAATTGTCTGGCCACTAGGAAAGTCCTGATGAGAGGATGAAGCCAACTTTTCTTGGTGGGCATTTCAAAAATGGTACTTTGTGAATTGAGAAAAGATGTCACATAACAATTAAAAAGGGAACTTCCTAACAGCCTTGGGGATGAGGAATCAATCAAAAGGCCTCCAATCTAAGTTGATCAGAAAAATAAGTATTAAAAAATGAATTACGCAGGGATCCCCGATTTGATGCCATATACTGAATTTGGTCACCAAAATGGATGAAACAATTATACTTATCTGAAAAGGATCTAGAGTTTCTTTCTTTCCAAAGAAGCCAAAGAGAAATGCAGCAGACCAAATAACTTTTCTTCTCTCTGAACCACCAACCTGATAGTAATTCAAGAATGCCCTCTTCTATGTAGTTGGGAAGGCACCAGGGGGGATCAAACCGACCAAGGATAAAATTCCAATCATTATAAGGAAAGCGGCAGTGTAGAAAGTGATGGTTGTTCTAGTAAATTGGGGTAAGACGGGACTCCCCATGCTTTATGGTGGTCTTGGAATTGGAGCTCTTCAACAAAAGAACAACAGTTTGCTTTTAAAATGGTTATGGAGGTTCACTCAAGAGCCTGAAGCTTTATGGAGAAAGGTTATAGTGAGCATCTATGGGGAGGAAGCTCATGGTTGGGCCACTCTTACTCCCAAAGGTAGAGCGAAAGGGAGACCGTGGTTCGATATAATGAAGAATTGTAGTTTTTTCTCTAAGTTCTTGGAGTTCAAAGTGAGAAAAGGGAATCGTATCAAGTTCTGGATAGACAAGTGGATAGGACAAAACACCCTCCAAAGCTCCTTTCCCAACTTGTTTAATATCTCCACAAAAAAGGGGGCTTCTATTGCCGATTGCTGGAATAATTCTGAGAACGATTGGGATCTTGGCTTCAGAAGAGGCCTCTTTGACTGGGAAACAGAAAGTTGGATGGGTCTGATCCATGCCATCGACACAGTGCGCCTAGGGGAAGGGGAAGACCGGGTTGGCTGGTCTATTGGCAATGGTGGAAAGT
>NW_019104495.1:2380646-2407254 GCF_001995035.1 Momordica charantia | reverse complement strand
TTCCTACTACAAGCTTATGATGGGCTTTATGGACTTTGAATTATTTGAATAGGTTCCTAACAATACCATTATTGGGAGGATGAAAGAAATGACCCGTTAGTCTTTTGGATTTTAAAAGTCATTTTACCTTTTCACTGGATACTAGTCTCTTTCTTTCTTCTCTTTTCCATTTTTTTTAGCTTCTAAACTTCCATGCATCATCATATATATTCTGAAATACTTTGGTTGAATTTGTTGAGGACCTTGTGAAAGTTGGTATTGGGTTGTTGAAAATTTGTGGATTAGTGGGATGGAACCTCATGTCACGGATATCAAACAAGAATTCCTGCTGAAGATTCTGAATCAATGTTCTTTAGGATATTGAGGTGCGGGGGAAGAGATAAAGAAAAACCTCATGTCTTTAGGATCTTCAAAAAGGAATGATGAGAAGTACAAATTCAATGTGACATTACTATTGATAGGATTGTTTTCCGGAAATGATTTTGAGTACATAATCTGCTTTCGCTAGATTTACCTTTGAGGATGTTTACTTGATGTCTGCTACGGTATTTTTGTCATTTGCCCAATGTATGGCTTTATGGTATGAAATGCAGATTCTAAATTGGATGATATTCTTGATTTAGGTTTCATCCTGCTTGTATAGAGATGACTGTAGAAGAAGCTAAGAAACTTGACCACTTCTTTTGTGAAAGTTGTTCTTCAGAGGGTCAAAAGAAGTTGCAGAATTCACAGTCTACATCTAGACTCGCAGAGACAAAGGTATTTGTGAAGCTGCAGAATATGAATGCTTTTGGTCAATGTGATTTTGGTCAAAGTGAATTGAATAATATAATTCCATTTTGTGATGTTTTAAACTACCCTATGTTTTATTAAGCTTGGAGGGGTGCGGATTCAGCATCATAAGCCTATCTTAAGCCTAGGGTTTAAGTGGAGGGTTTAGGAAACCTGGTTTTGAAAAATCCTTTTTCAGGTATAGGTGTAGGGAGCCTGAGTTTAGAAATTGTGTGGGAGGCTTGAATAGTGAGTTATTGTTCATGCTCGATGGTTTCTCTAATTAAACCCAAGTTTGACAACTCCTCCTTAAATATAGGTTGACTTAGGAAGCCAACCTCAGTTTAAGCCCGACTCATGCCCCAATCGCCCCCTAAGGGAGCAGGAGACATGCACATACTCTTTAGTCTTTAGGTATTTCTTACTCATTTGGGTGTTTGAGTAAGCATTATGGGGAACGATGAGAGTCAAATTAGCATGAAGAAGTCATATTGCTTATTTATAAGGAAACTGACTTGTAGATAGTCAAACTACTAAACATTGAAGTATAACTAGTAGTTCTGGCAATAATAATGCATAAGAGTTAGGTTTCCCGATTCAAGTGCTCTTTCATCTTGGTTAGCTTCTACCGGGATTATATCGTGGCTAGTGATAATTTCAAGTACATTAGATGATGAAGTGGCTGTTATTTTCCCACTAACTTTGGGAACACAGTCGCCATTATTATGAATAATATGCTCTGATGTTGTTTCAGGTGGACACGAAACGACGCCGGAGGTGACAATACTGTAAATAAACAAAATACTGTGACTTAGAGTCGGTCGTTAAGAACCAGGGCTTCTAACTTTCTAATGAGTTGGAACAAGTGCATAGATGTGTAGGATGATCATGTAAATAGTAGCTCTAGTGTGCCAAAATTCATTGCAGGTAGAGGAGACTGAGAGACTGGTTTGAAATGTATTTTGAACTTACTTTTTATTTGAATGGAGAAAACCAGACAGGCCAAAACAAACCCCTTTCTTCTGTGAAGATTGCACTCCTTAAACTTATAAACTGTTTGGGAATCCAGTTTTCTCATCATTCTTAGCTGATGTATAGGTGAAATATCTGTCATGGGCAGTGTAGGATAAGAGATCTTTATGTAATTATTTTGTTGCAACTTAATTGGACTAAGCTTCATTAGACTATTGGCTACTCTGTTGTCCCATCCCATCCCCATTCAAGAAATTTAAATTGCATTCATTTCTTTTTCTGAATGAACTCTGCACTCACAAGTATCTAATAGAATAGAGAGCAAACGGTTATCCTTTGAGATTAGTGTACATCAATAAATTTATTGGTTTTAGTTTTTCAGAACCCTCTATTGGCCTATTTTCCTAGCTCCTAGTCTCCTCTTGCCTAGTCGAACTTGAACTTGAACTTGAAATTTATTATATATTATATATTATTTATTAGGTTACAAAACACAACACATTTGGTCCTTGTACTTTTACCAATTTAACAATTTAATTCATGAACTTTAGTTTGTAATGATTTAGTCCATGTACTTTCATTAAAGTAATAATTTAGTTCTTGAACTTTAGTTTGTAATGATTTAGTTTTGTAGTTTAAAATTTGTAACAATTTAATCTCTATCATAACAAAATTTATTAAAATTAAGTGTTAAATTTTGTCATATAATAATTTAATCTTTTTAATTTATAAATATATTTGGTCCCTTTTTAATTTGTCAATCTAGATATATATAAGAAAATTAACAAAAAAAAAAAATTTCAAGACAAGGACTAAATTGTAATCAACTTTAAATTACAATGACTAAATGTTTACGAATTTGAAAGTTTATTTTTGCGAAAATATAGGGACCAAAAGTATTGTTTAACCTATTTATTATTTTGTTCTTTTTATTTGAACTCTAATGTTTTTTTAAATTTTATAAAAAATAAATTAATTAAATTTCTACTCAATTTTTTTTTAATAGGATATTTTGTGAGTTGGAGTAGGCAAATGGATTTTTAATGTTGTATATCACCAATTTTTAATAGCATTGTTAGGTAATATGACAACTTGATTCTTTTTTTTTTTTTTCTTTCCTTGAGTGCGTATATTTTACAAACCAAATTACATATTTAGCTCACTCAAACTCTTCCATGGAATTCTCTTTAAATATACTTCACTGCTTAGGGAGAACGTTTTCATAATATGACAAAAAAGAAAGATAATATAATATCAACAAAATATCACTAATATAAATATAATACTAAAATTAATAAACTCATACTTATTTAAAAGAAATGAAATTGTTTGTTATGAAATTTTTTATTTTTTATTTTTATAAATTTCCAAAAATATTCAAACATCTAACATTTCGAAAACTCAACATTATCTATCGACATAAGCATTTAAAACTTGGTTTTATGGTGCAAAGGAATAAGCTAGCTACCTGTTAACCTTTCTGGGCTAGCAAATTATATTCAAGCAAAGCCAAAGGTTCGACACAAAATTGTATTATGGTTGACTTGCTTTCAAAATATGAAATAAATGAGGCAGAAAATAAGATGTTCTTTCCCTTTTAGTGGTAAGCTACTGATGAAAGCAAGACCTCAACATCTGATCATGGCTGAGTATTATTTGGTGGTAAAGCTACTAAAATAGCGCCTTCTCGCCGAATAGTTTTCAATCTTGCCGACTCAATGGCTCGTCAACTGGGTACCAGTATCTGTTGAAAAACCAAAGAGAATCAGCTTCGACCGCGTACCCATCTTGATTCCTATTCCAACTGAAATGTGCATGAGTTCTGTTCTTTATATCGAATATGCCATGGCCAAAGCTTGCTTCGCGATAAGCCGAGTACTCGGGCTGTGGCTCTGTCATGCTGCATTCACAAAACAAATGAACTTATGGTTTACCATATCAAGAAGCAGGAAAACAACTTGCACCATGAATCCATGTCCATGAGATATTGAAGTTACTTGGTTGCTAGGCCTTCAAGGTTTCCTCCATCACCTATTGTTATGTATACAGGTGCTGATTGATCTTTCACAGGAACGCAACGGCCATTGATGATATTGTAAGCAATATTTGAAATCCGTTCCTGTATTTTGCATAAGATCATCGATTCATTGTCCCTTGTTACCAATAGGAAACGCAAATCTCACAACGTATGAAGAAACTTGCTAGGATGAACTTGTTGTCTAGAAGGGAGAGATTTGAAATGATTTCCATAAAACCAAACAAAAAGGTAGGGACTTGGTTCAAATACAAAATTCTAACTCCAAAAACATGAACAGATCCTCTAAGTTTTTCTCATTTTGGACTTCACAGATTATAACAAGCAATGATTGGAGGATTGCAATCAGAATTGAAGGTTAAGAGAGCACTTACAGATCTTTCATAGGCATGGACATGGCCAGCAAAGACAACATCAACTTTGTAATGTACAAACCACGACTCATACATCACTCGCATAGTCTCTCCTTCCATGTAATGATAGTTGTAGCTGTTGTACCATGGGGAGTGCATCAGAACAATCAACCATGGTGTTTCACTTCTGTTGACTTTCGGTAGCTCCTCGTTGAGCCATTCGTATTGAGGAGTGTATTTACCTAGAAAATCATGAAAACGAATTTGAAGGCATAGAGCAATATCATTTTATTTTTATATCCGTGTGTCCAGGCCAGCTTGCACGCACCTCGACCCTACTATTTGGTTGACAAGGAAACTCGTAGGATATTAAATCATAGGTAGGTGGCCACCATGGTTTGAACTCGTATAGATCACATATCACTACCAACTCTATCAGTCCAGGGAGGTGACTAAAACATAAAAGAAATACAGTTTTCAAGGCCATTTGTTGATAAATATAACATACTCAGTTTTTCAAGTTTCATCATGTGTTCTTCATTAGTTTTTAAACAAAATAAAAATACATTTGAGTTGCTACTCATCGTTTAGTTCGATAACCAATTCTGGTCTACTATTCTCTCTTTAAAAGAAAAAAAAAGCAGAAATAGAAGTTTCACTTGCAAATACTGTTTCAATACCTCAAGAGGTAGAAATCAAAATAAAATGCGAAGATGTTTGTGTGAAACAATAATTGAAGAACAATTTCTAGAACCTATACAATATTGGGAATAATTCATGAGAAAGAAATATAAACCAATAATAGAGAATGCTATCAAGCAAACTTCTTTCCTAAATGATGTTTCAATAAAAATTAACATTGGAGAATCTTCTCTGAATCATGCAGAATGCTGATAAAAATATAGGAAGCCTTTACCATAAGCTGAATATGAAGCCAAGACTATGATGTATGCTGGACCTCTCTTGATTGAGTACCAAAAAGGAGCTGTGCTGCCAGATGCTTTATAAGGAACGTGATAACGGTGAGTATATGGCTTGAAAGGCTCGGTCTCGCCCTGCAAATATTAATGCCCGTCATTAAGTCATATATATACTTCTTTTTGGCTAGAGAACAAGAGAGCTATTTTCCATATTGCTACCATTTGAGTCATTTGGAAAACTTACAATTTCAGGGACAAAATCGAGTTCATGATTCCCTGCAGTCCATATCCAAGGCTGATAGGCCACGCTTCTCTCCGTGAATCTTCCCCATGTATCCCACCTTACATTGTCATGGAATGGATAGTTATCAGCATAAGAGAGATCCCCCACAAACAGCACTGTTTTTCCTTTATGCGGGTTTCGTTCGTAATGCGTCAGCGTCCTGTTTGAATCAAAACTCTGGCCGAGATCCCCTGCAAACGACGTTAAACAACAAGAAATCAAGCAAACAAAATCAAAATGACCAACTATGTGCAGGAGTTAAATAAGGACCCAGCAACAGCTATTCGAGAATTCTGGTGGAAAGGAGAAAATTAGCAAGTTTGTAGGAAAAACAATCAGACAACTACGGTATGAAAAGTTATCCCACCTATGACACCAAATGTATAGGGGACATCGGGACCGACTTCTGGAGGAGTGAAAAACCAGAATGTTCTTGGTGAGTACTCAATTCCCACTTCATAGTAGTATTTGGTGTTGTACTGCCAAAAGGTAAATAATTTTCCTTTTTAAGTTAAAGAATTCAGAATTCCAATCATAGAAGAGCAAAGAGTTGCCTTCAGATCAAATTGTCTATACCTCTAAGTTTTCAATGGTGCAGTGATGAATGTAGCCAGAAGTGTAATTGTAGAACTTATAAGTATATACTTCTCCAATGGCCTCTTTCTTTTGCTTGCTATTCTCACTCCAATATAATACTTTCTTTGATCCTGGTTCATTTGGAGTGACCCATGAAACAATCACTGCCTTCCCTTCATGATCTCCTTGTGTAATATGGACCTATTACATTCAAAACATCTAAAAATTGTAGCCGCACATGCAGTCATTGCTTCTTCAAAGAAAATCAAACTTATACTCAAGGAAAAATGACAATCAAGACCAACTTCAAATGAAATTGGGTGAATAGGTGTTCATATGAGCTAACTAATAAGCAATACTATTAAGAATATTAACAAAAGATTAAAAACATCATAACTTCTCCGCTAAAACTTTTCGGTTCAATGATAACTTTAACATAGTATCAGAGCAAAAGACCCCATGTTTAAATTTATGCAACATCAATTCCTTCCCGATTAATATTCATAGTTGCTGGTTGGAGACGATTAAATATATAGTAATCAATCTGTTTGCATTTTTGAGTTCTACGGTAGTTTAACAAACGAGATTATCCTAGAAAGAGCAAATGATGAAGAATAAGAGACAGAAAATTGAGGAGAGAGAGACCTGCTGAGGAGCATTGAAACCAGGAGGCAGTGCAAAGACATCACTGTCAAGAGGCATATCCACAGTTTTCTCAATCTTCCTCAGAAACCGGCTTGTTTTACCTCCATTACACACCTCCACTCCATTGAGAACCAGAACTAGAACCGCAATAAACACAGCAACCGAAGAAGAAGAAAACCCCACAACACTCATCTTCACAACTATTCTAATTTCTAATGGCGAATTCCCAAATCTCGAAAACTCGAATACTCTCCACTCTCCTCCTCTTCTATATTACCAAGAAATCCGCGTAAAAATCAGTTAAAGAAAAGAAAAACCAACAGAAAAATTCCAAAGATATATAAGTCAATGCTGAATCGTACCCCCACAACGAAGTCCACTCTCAGATCGCGTCACGCGATTACTGAAGAAAGCTCACATGGCGGAGAATCGAGTGACCCATGGCGGCATATTCCCCATTTGACTTCTGGGGCGCCCATTTTTCCAAGGAATCGATCGGAGAAAAGGGAATTTCTTTTCATTTCCATCATTGTTTTAACTTTTCGTCTGTTCTTACATCTCCATCTCAGAGCCGGTCGCCATGCCCCCTTGATCGTATAAACAAATATGGATAATGAAAGGCTTGAAAAATTAAAAATTATTTGATAGATGAATTTGAAGCAGATATGAGATACCTTTTTAACCTTTTGAAGATTGACATCACTGTCGCGATTGTTCCCCAAAGCATGCATATGCATATGGGGGAGAATCTAATGCCATAGTTTATTGAAAGTTTATTGAATTTTGAGTTTTAAGAAAGCATTAAACTAATTGGGATTGTTTAGAAACTTCAACTTTAATGTTCTTTAAACTTTTTCATTTATTTTAATCTCTAAGTTTTTATTACACTATGTCAGCAATAACTCAACATCAAAGTACTCAAAAAAATGGCTAAAAAAAGTATTAAAAAAAACAATATGAGTCTACCTCAACGAGTGATAAAAAATTTAAATTTGAATTTCAACTCCACCATGTTGTACTAAAAAAATAAATAGATAAAATAACCCAACGTCAAGGACAAATATTTTTTTTTAATGAATTTTAATATATAAAATAGAAGTGTCTAAGTCTTAATTAGAAATGTCTATGGCTACTTAAGAAATAAATAAATCAAAGAAATGTCTATGAGTACTAAAAAATAGAAATGTCTATAGATATTTATGAAAAAAATCCTAATAAATATTTAAATATGTTGTTGAGAATGAAAACCGAGCAGGAAAGGTAGGAAGCTCATAGGCCACACATGGYAGTGATAGTCAAATCCCCACGGACATACAACAAACAGAGAAAGTAACACTGACTTTAGTAGGGCATACAGACAGATATGCAATACACCTGCTGCAAAACATCTACATTGGGTTAGGGTGGCAAGCGACGATGATGCTACCACGCATCGAGAATGTCCCTTAACGATCCGCCAGAGTTCAGATTAGCTCCATCATACCTCGGTTCTTTAGTCGGCTCCAACACCTATAAAATAAACGAGATAACACGACCACATGGTAAGTGAAAAATTTGTCACGAAATACTAAGGTGCTTACTGTTTCTCTCCTCTCTTACGATTACTAATTTGATCCTAGGAACACATTAGATGAGCCACTGCACCGATGTCGAGATTTGTTGCTGCATGTTTAACTAGTTCAACGGTTTCTAATCAAAGGACACGTGGTCTAGCCAGATTTCAACATCAACCAATGTGATAAATATGTTTTTTCTACCATTTTTATTTACTTTCATGGTCTTTATTAATTAATTATTTATTAATTATACTTTTTTTTTTGGCTGGTGAACTTTGGAAAGTGATAAAAAAAATACCATTGACCACATTGCAAAACTTTATTTTATAAAAACTTTTTCCCCTTTTTTTAAATGCTACTTTATGAAAATGAAAATGATTACCGAGCATCTCCCAAAGATTCCTTTTGTTTGTGATAAAGGAATCATTCTTTTTGTGGATTATTATTAAATTATTTGTATTTTAGTCATATTACGTAGAAGCAATAAAAAATTATTGTTCTTATTAGTTAATTTTTTTTTCTTCTTTAGTCTAGTTCATTTTTTTTTTTAAATAAATTTTTTAGTCTAGTTCTTAAGCACGTGCGTAATGATTATTCTATGAAGTTTTAAAACTAAAGTATTAAATAGTCAAAAAAAAATATGTGACAACCACTTTAATGGTTAATTAAAGATAAGGTTGATTTTTTTATTGTTTCCCTTTCCTCTTTTTAATGAATAAAAATATACTTGCATTGGGTAACTATTCCGTATTTCTTATCTTTTATTTCTTTATTTAAAAAATGATGTTGGGTAACCTTTCTTCTTTTTGGTTCTCTAATATTTTAATTTTTTTTATATAAAATTTAATTTAATTAAATATTAAAAAAGTTATGTTATATTTATTTTTTAATATTTATTATGAATTTTATAAGTATAAGATAATGTTTTAATTTATGTTTTTTAAAAAACTAAAATAAAAATAAGAAAAAAAATTGATTTTGTTGTTTCAAAATTTCTCCACAATTTTAAAATTTGTAGTTATAAATAGCTTATATTTTTTAAAAATTAGAAATAAAAAATAAGAAGCAACATTACTAAATTGGCTCTAGACATCCTTAAAATCCATGTTCGAGAAAAATAAATTTTGGATTGAGTAACCCTCGAAATACTCAAAATAGGCCTATTGTCTCCTAACTTGCCTCGGCTAAGCTGAGCTTATAGCTAAGACATCTATTTCTAATCAAAAGTCATGGATTTTAATCTTTACCGTCATCTCTGATATTAAAAAAAAAATGTTAAATAAAAATCAAATACTCCAGGATCTTTAACTTTCAAAATGTCTAATTTTTTATTCTTAAATTTCTAAGGTTATTATATTTTAGTCTCTAAGCTAGCTTTCGAAATATGTGAGGTTGGAGATTTGAACTTTTGAGCTCATAATTGAATACATGAGTCTTAACCCACCGAACTATGCTTTGGTTAGCGATTAAGACATTATTAAATTCATTATAGATTTGAATCCTATAGGTACACACAAAAATAAAATTAATAATTAAAAAAAATGAAATCGTAATAGATAATAAAAATCTTTTATGTATTTCAAAATATGTCATATGTTTTTCAAATTTTCAAATATACTAAAAAGTTTTCACTTATATAATAGTATATCAGATACTCATATCATTAGTATATTATAGTATATCAGACATTCCTGTCAGTAATATATTAAATGTATATTACATACATATTGCACAAACACTCATATTAGTAATATATCAGATGTATATCACATACATATTGCAAATATTTTAGACATTCGTATCAGTAGTATATTAAATATATATCACATACATATATTATTAGTTAGATATATTACAAATATATTACAGATATATATCATTTGGGTAAAATAATCATTTTAAAATTAGACTTTTGTTTTTTTTTTAAAGTGCTATATTTTAAAAAAGTATATATCGTTACTATTTTATTAATTTTACTAAATATTTTTGTCATATTTACCACCGGTTGTCTAAAAAAAATAACTTATCATAAATATGAGGGGACAAATCCTATATTTAATTAGTGGGGAAAATTGTAATCTTATCGAGGGAACTCCCACCACACTGATTAACGAACTAACTGAAAATGGCGCGAAATGAGGCCAATCCAGCCGTCAAGTTTCAGCGGGACCCACAGATCTTCTAAATCTACGGTCAGTATTTGCAGAGTTCATAATAACGGACAGTTTTGAAATTCAAATGCAGCGTAGAACGGTATTTAAAAATTTACGAAAACCAAAGCACCGGAGAGCCACCGTGAAGCCCAATGTATTTTTTAAAACATGGATCGGAAATTTTCCTTATACGCCGTCGTCGTCACCGTCCTTTGGTCATCGGAATCTTTGGCCGAGACGCATTCCCGCACGGCGGGGATCCTCTGACCCGTCAGGTCGTCGACATGTCTAAAAAAAAAACATTCAACGACGAAATATTTTTATTTTCGTGCTATATGGCCTGAAGCAGTACAGCAACTACTTTAATAGTCTATGCAGTGAAAAATCAGGTTTCGTACTATCTGGCCTCAATTCTCCTGTTTTGCAGTAATCTTTGAAGTTATAGAGGGGGCATGATTTGCTTCTTGTTTTGTTCTTGTTCTTTATTTCCAAATTACGATCTGCGAAAGGTTGAAGGACAGCTAGCTATTTCGTTGAATTTCTTGAGTTTATTGTATTCATCGATTTGAATACCAGGAGCCAAACCACAATCAAAGCGGAAAGGGATTGGAACAAAAAGGAGTGGATAATTTGAAGGGAGCTGCATGGGTACATTGGTCAAGGAGGCTGCGTTTATTGGAGCGTCTCAACACTGCAGAAAAGGAGACAACGCTGCATAGTTCGCAGCATTGAGATGATGCCGTGAGGAGGTGTGCATTGAGGGTGTTCGTGTCCGTGGCGTTGAGACGCTATGGATCGCATCTTTGTGCTGCGATGTAGATTGTTATAAAACATTTGTTTTGCTTAGGATTTTTACAAGCCGTGGGATTATTTTCTTAGCTGAAATTATTATAGTTTTTGTGGCATTTGAGGCAGAAGCTCGAGGGTGTTGGTAGCGAAGGGGTAGATTGAGATTACCTTATTTGGGGTAATTAGTTCTCAATTATCTTTGTGAGTTATTTCATTCATGTATTAAGTATAGTGTTTAGAATACTTAGAATGGTTTTTGTTCAGACTTAGAGGGTGAATATGTAAGAGAGATATATTTGAGTGCTTGTATTCAAATTTCATATAGTGGAACCCGTACCTGAGTGGAAGGGAAAACTTGATGTAACAATTATTGGATGAACAAGTATAAATTTGTTTGTGTCTTTCTCTTAATTTCTCATATATTGTTGTGTGATTGATAGATAAGTATGGAAGGGAAAATTGGCTCCCAACATCAGCCTTGGTATTTTTGGCATAAATCAATTCTTTAGAACAATCTGATTTTATTAGGGATAAAACTTGACTCCTCACTCGTAAGGATACCACCATTAAATATTTGACAATTAAGAGATAATGAAAAACAAAATTTTATTTTAAAATATAATGAGTTTTTAAATAATCAATTATGGTAAGGACAAGGTTACTCCTTACTAGTGAGGAAGTCAAGTTTTATCCTTTTATTAGGGTACTGCGATTTATATAAAATCTACTGCCATCTTTCCATTATCCAAAAACTAGGTATAAACATCTATATTGGAATTAGGGATCTTGCGGGTCCTGTACAACTGGTGCTCTAGAAGGTGCCAATTTTCTTTCAAAAGGCGAACTTGTTAGCATAAGCGAACAGCAGCCGGTAGATTGCGATCACGAGGTTTGTTTCTCGTTCACTGTTACAAATAGCTATCTATGTAGGGTTAGTTTAGTGACATTTTCATTTCTTGTTTCTCGTTTCCAATTTTCTTAAGAAATTTAATATTTTACAACTAACTATATTTCTTGTTTATCATTTTTTGGGAACATTGTCAAAATTATATAGAAATTTTGAAAATGACCAAAAACAAGTTTGTGATTCACTCCTTTGAATTTTCTCCACGCTTCATTGTTGTCTTAGGTTTTAGTTGAATTTTCTGATGGTTGTTGCTGATCATTTTTAAAAAATTTCATATGGCGTTTGCAAGAAGTTATAAGCAAGCTCGAATCGCTGACATCCACCACAGAGTAAACCACTATCCCTCAGGTCCCTGACTAATTCTAATGGTTGCTGTTAAATTTGCCTTCATTATTTGTCTCTTGCCCTAAGCTTTCTAGACGATCCTATATGGTCAAATATCTAGCGACAAACTCCTATATATCTTCAGTTTAGTACCGATTTTTATAGTATTGTTCGAGGAGTCGATAAGCTAATTCTTGTCGACGTGTATTTGCCAAGTTGTCAACCTAAACCATAAATCCATTTTACTTTTTTTATTTCTGAAGTAACTATAATCAACTATTCAATCCACTTTTATTCTCTCTCTTAACTAATTTGTTCCAAGTCTAAAAATCTAAAAAAAAAATGAAGGGAAAGGGATTAGTTGAACCCTTATTTAAAAAATAAATCTAGATATTTGATTGTTTTTCTAATCTTCTTCAAATAGGAAATCATAGAATCATAGAAAAATATATAGAAGGAGATTTCCAACGACACTATTCTGCATTTCTAAATTCTGCCTATATATCCTCTGGTTTGTGCAATGTGATCTAGAGGAAGCTAGTTCCTGGTTGCAGCCTGATTAATAGTGCATTTTAATATACATTCAGAGTCGGAGGTCTGATTGTTGATTAAAATGAAAGTAATAAAAATAACGTGGAAACAATAGTAAAATTTTCAATGTTTGATGAACAATGAGCAAATATGAAATGTGAGAGAGTATAATTCAATAGAAAGAAAAATCAACTTCTAATTGAAGTGATAAAGTTGTGAATAAACAAATGAAAATACAAATATCGATGGAGGATTATCCCTGTACTGGAACTGATCAAGGACCAAGATTGCTGCATCAGTTGCCAATTTCAGCATCGTTTAACTTTATGAGAATCAAACTGCTGCAAATCTGGTAAAAGATGGCCCACTTGCAAGTAACTAACTTCATATGTTCTTTGATGAAAATTCCAATGTCCTTTAGCTTCTAATACGGGTCACTTTGTTTTACCTCAATTGCAGTTGCCATCAATGCAGTGTTCATGCAGACATATATAGGTTGGAGTATCTTGTCCATCCACATATGTTCAGAGCGATTGGATCATGGAGTGTTGTCGGTGGATTATCTAGTTCTGAGCTTAGAGGAGCGTAGACTACCCCTACATAGCCTCACTCACATGCTTCGCAACTAGGAGGTCACCCAGTCGAAGATGTTTGACTTTGGAGTTATTACGATTGAGTTATCGAAAAGGAAGGTACACCTTATTGGTATTGATAGTAACTATCAATTCTTTAAGCATTTTCTTAACCATGCTTCATGGTCTCAAGATCCCTCTCATTCGGACGTGGTATCAGTTCATTCATATATCCCTACTCTCTCTAGTCGAGTGTCACATCGGTAGATGGGATCTCTCTAAGCTCTCAAGCTTGGATTTGTTACTGTTCTTCTGTTGTGTTGGAAAAATATGTCTAGAAGCCAAATGTAACAGCAAATATGATGTTGAGAATAGGGATCTTCAGGAGATCTTTTATTTATTTTTTTGATGGGATCGAAAGGTTGTTGGAGGTATATGCCAATTGTCGCYGAGCTATACTCGCTTTGGCTTCTGAAAATCTTTTATTGCCATCAAAATTTGGGTTCTTGGAATAGCTTTGTAGCAGCAGAATTGTAAGGAATCTGGAATAATATACTGGACTTGGTTTCCACATTTTTGTTGGGTTATTGATAACTAGTGTTAGAAATCTTATGGTTTATTTCTTCTTTAACTGTGCCTCTTTTTAGGTAGTTTTTTTTTTTTTAATCTTTTGTTAGAGATAGGTGTCAGCTTGAGCTATGTTCGGTCTGGCTCTCTTTAAGTAGTTTTGATTTTCATTTTCAATGTTTGTAAATTAGTGAAATTATAATGTAAACAGAATTATGATGTCTATTTTTTCAAATAATATATGTTTTCTTTTTGTGTGGGCCACTTTTTTAAGAAAAAGTATTTAGGTGCTGACGAGAACCGCTTATTTTTCAGTGATGGTCAACTAAGTTCTCATCAGTCAAAACCTAAGTATTTTTCATTTTAAAAAATTTTACTTACATTTCTAAAAGGAGGTGGGTTTGTTCAACTAAATTAGGATGTTGCTAAATCTAGCTTAATTTAATTAAATGTTAAAAAGATTAGTAGATAAAATAAATAATTGCAAATATTGCAAAATCTGAATACATTTATATAAATCAAATTAATAAGCGATGTATTACTTAAAATAAAAACATGCTCATTAGTATTATTTTAGTTAAAATTGGCTAGATTTGCAGAAAAAAAATTATTTGCAATAAATTTCATTTTTTTTAAATAATCTATTTAATATTGCTTTTATTTTAATAAAAAAACTAATAATTAAAAGTTCCTAAATAAAAAGCACTAATATATATTTGTATACTTTCAATTTTATATTGAGTTTGTTAAGAATAAATATATAAATTGTAGGAATGTAAAATGAAATAAACAAAATTACAAATACTAGTTTATGGTTATACATACTATGGTCATTTAATTTTCGAAAAAATAGTTGTCAATTGTCATAGACATTTTAAAAATATAAAAATCAAAATAAAACAAACTAAAAAATTTAGAGATTAAGACATTTTAAAAATCTAACAGCCAAAATGAAATAAGTCTAAGGATCTAAGAACTGAAATGAAATTTAAACCCCACCTCAGACATAAAAATCCGAAATTAGGTTCAAAATAAAATAATTGATTCTCAAACTCTTGAAAAACATTCATTTTACTCTATATAATTTCAATTTTCGTTTATCGTTTATTTTAATTCTTCTATTTCCAAACGTCTATCTTGGTCTTTACACTTTTGTAAAAAAAATTAACACAATTTTTATATAGAAGGAAAACACTTTAATCCATTATCTAGAAAGAAAAAGGGGAAAAAGAAGACTAATTCAAATTTATGACTAAATTTAGTGTCATTCCAAGATTTTAAAAATTACAACGACCAAAATAAACATTTTGAAACTACAGAGACCAAAAGTTAAAAATAGATGGACGCACATAGACCCGAGTGAACCAAAACCGAATGTTCAAGGACCGAGACAAAAATTGTCCTCCATCCTTCATAAATCTACCCATCAAATAAAACTAGCATCTAAGCATAGAAAAGCAGCAACTTTTTAAAATAAATATTCCCACACATAAATATATATAGATATATAGAGAGACGACTCAGTATCCTTGTTTATTACATTCGGTCATCAGTTTTACCAGTTACAAAGGGCAGTGGCTCATCCAAAAACCCCAATTATTTTCCCTTCGCAGCACAAGGAAATGAAAAACAAGTGCTAATGGCCGAAACCTCAGGCACTCCTCAACAAGGACAATGGCAATGGCAATTGCCTTCAACCATATTTTAAATTAAAGAATCAATACAAACCACTTCTTCTGTGCACAAACCAGAACAGACCTCTCATGGCTCCATCTTGAAGATTATTCGTCATCTTCGTCGAGCAATGCAAACGAGAAAGGATGGAATTTGTACCCGTCTCCCTCGTAGAACTTGTTTTGGAACTCGACCCAATGAAGACGCAACGCATGAAGGAAGGCACTTAGAGTCTCCATCAGTAGCAACACACCAACGGTAGCGAAAATGAAAACAATCCCGCCCACTATTAAGATTAGTATGTTGTTGTACCTGAAAGGCAGTGAAATCTTTTGTTACTGTTTAGTTCAACCATTGTGATTACTATTCACTACCGCCAACTTTAGGGGATTATAGAGAATGGTCTAAAAGCACACAGGTGCATAATGTGGGTGACCACGACATTAGGTCAGTTATCTATATGCTTGTAGTTTATAATTCCGAACAAACAACTTAAGGGAACAGAAGGTAACATGAAGAAGAGTTACGTACCCCGCAGATAGAACGAGAACCTTCTCATAGAACACGCTGGACAACTCTGAGTGAGCAAGACTGGATAACAAAATAAATTGTCAAACTAGTTATTTGCATTGTCGTTACTTCAAAAAGAACATGTCATTAAGATACTGCTAGTACTCCGCACTGTTCATACATAACAAATTTCAACATACAACAAATTTCATTCACAATTTCATATGGCAATGCCAGGTTAAATAAAACGAAAAAAAGAAAGTACCATTTAAATTCACCTTTCTAAATTGTGAACTCTATAATCGATAAAGAGTGGCAATGCCAAACACAACCAAGAAACTGACAATGGACACCACTTGATGTACATACCTTAAAGCCCATAGACGAAGATAGGAAGCTGTATTTGATACCGCTCCAAGCACAAATTCAATGGTATGTATAAGTTGATGCACAAAAACTTCACCGAACTCAAACTCCTCATGACCGTGTGAATCATGATGCGACTCCAACTCAAGGGAATCGTCAGCACTTGGAAGTGGTGCATAAGACTGGCCTTGGAACCTCTGAAAGAAACATGATTGTCAGACCGGAATCTAGTCAAACGTAAGCCTCCCCAAGAGAACACACATAAAGAAACAGACAAACACGGTTGCGCCTACACACAGAAAATAAGAGAACTCAAAGCAGACCTGTTCGTGCTGTTTCTTCAAAAGAAAAGGCTTTGGAAGCAGCATCCATGGTACAGCAACAAGGGCCAGTAAGAGCAGCACAATCTGCACATAGGAGGGAAAAATATGCGTATCAGGAAAATAAATCCAAGAGTTAAATAGGAACATTAATATAAGTAGAAGGGAGATACCTGAACATTTTTCTGCCCGGCAAAAAGCTGATTTTCACCCAGATCGTCTGTGGGGCTCAGGAACATGTATATCATTACGTGGTACAGATCAGCTTTTGAACCAGTGCACCATTTTAGGATGATAAGAAGGGAAAGATAACCGAAAAGGCTGTTCAGAAATATCATCTGTGGCAGGAATTGGAACCTGAAAATTGTACACGAGTCAACAATACAAAGCAGATGGTTTATTACAACAATTATTACCTACAATATTACGAAGAGCAGTGATTCACCCATAATAAAAATCTTGAACGGTGAAAACTAAGGAATAACATGGAAGTAATGATAGAAGAATAAAAATGGCATAGAACTCACCAGATATTGATACTATTCCGAAAAAATGTAGCATTGAAATAGCTTATTATGATTCCAAGGTTCATTTGTGCAACTCCAAGGAGGATCGACATTTTCATTTTCAGAGAGTTAAGAAATGGAAGCTCGCTTCGAGTACCATGCCATACAGGATCCAAGCCAAATGGATATGTAGAACCCACCTTTATCAACCCCGCAGTAGCAGCATCACTACAGTGATGGAGATTATAGCAGTAACCATCATTACCAAGTCACAGAGCATGAATTACAGAAAAATGTGGATAAAGTACGTAAAAGGTTACACTGGCATACCTGCAATCAGGACTACGACATGCATATGCTGAGTGACCAAACAGTCCAAATGGGACTGAGAAGAACTCATTATAGATCAGACCTGTGTATATTGAAAAAAGTGACATCATCAAAATGACGTAGCGTCCACCAAAGGCCATTTCAGTGATATCTCCAAGCTTCTGAAATTTTAAAGGAAAACATAGTTAGATTTCATTTTCACCAGACTCACTCCAACTAACAACTTTTCTTGAAGAAAAATATCCAAATATAAAAGATTCCTTGGCAAGCAAGAATGCTTCCTATATTTTGGATATTTAGTAGGAATGTAACAAAAAAAAATTTGAGAAGCCTTATAATGACTAGGAGGGAAAGAATTTCAATTCAGTTTAACACTTTGCTTTGACCTTCACTTCTTCAATGTTTAAAAGTATTCTTTCAGTTTTTTATTATTGATGATTGGGGATATTTGGTTGTTGTTCTTACATAGCTCTGTTGTATATTTTCCTTATATTCAAATCATTATTCGGGTGATCGTGGTATATATGTCAATGGGATGATCCAATGAAATTAAATACGGGGCTCAGCTAACATCTAAATTTCTTACTTGAAACTATAATTGGTGCAAGAGCTTCTACCTCATCTAACCATAAAATAATAATATTCACAATATAGTCATTCCAAAAGAGGATTTAAGACTATTTATTCAAAATATGACCATTTCTAAGAACTCGGTCATCCACAGTTTTAGAGGCTGTCGTGCTAAGAATATCTGTTCCTTTTCATCCATCAATGAAAAGTTCGTATCTTGTTATAAAATAAAAAAATAAAATAAAAAATCTTAATGAACTCCACGAGTCGGGCAATAAGCATAAGTTACATGTTCATTACCAAGCTGGTTAAGAATTATCAGGAATCGATAGAGAAGACACGTCACGTAATTTTAAAGTGAAGCTACCTTAAAAATTTAATAGAATCATTTCGATCGGTATAAGTTACATGTTCATTACCAAGCTGGTTAAGAATTATCAGGAATTGATAGAGAAGACACATCACGTAATTTTAAAGTGAAGCTACCTTAAAAATTTAATAGAATCATTTCGATCGGTAAATATAACATCATATTATTCTGAGAAACTTCTGTATTAAATTAGTAATAAGTTATAAGAAATTACCTGAGAAGAAAGTTTTTTTTCCCGTAATATAAAATACAGTGTTGCAAGTAACAGACATATTCCATGCCCCCAATCACCAAACATAACAGCAAATAGAAATGGAAACGTGACAATGGTGTATACACCAGGATTGGCTTCTTGATACTTTGCCACCCTGTAATTACATTGTAGATTAAGTTCAGTCGTATTTCTGCCAATAACATGATGACCAAGATATATTTAAACTAGAAAGATCTGCCAGAGAAAGCACTGATACAATAAGAAATTAACGAAGTTCTCAACCTTTTCCTACCTAATTATAAAATACTACTTAGGAGAATGAGAACTAGTATATTCCAAAATAGAGCATGATCTAGCTAGAAATATTTTTTTTTATAGGAAACAGTAAACATAAATTCATATCAAAAGATCTCAAAAAGGGCGAGAATAGCCTAAAGACGAAGGGTGGAGAGAACCCCCCCCCTAAGGATCTATACAATCGTAGCTTTCCAATTTTTTCTTTTTTTATATTCGTGTGTCCGGACCAACTTACGCGCACCTCGACTATTCACGGGCCAACCGCCTGACCCTACTATATTTGGTTGACAAGAAAACTCGTAGGATATTAAATTCTAGGTAGGTGGCCACCATGGTTTGAACCTATTCCCTCTAAGTCCTTTGCTATTTACATGGGCCCTGATTGACTACTTGGGTCATCCCATGATGGTTCATAGCTTTCCAATCTTGTAAGATCAAAAAAATACTGTAGTTACAAAAGACCTTCTTATGAATTGATGCCCACCAAGAAGTTGTATGCTTAATATTCACACAAAAAGAATCTAAAGCGACTCATTCCTCTCTCTCGAAAGGAGCCAAAGGAGGGCCCTCGCCGCACAATTCCATGGGACTGAAGCTTTCCCTTTAAGCGTTGAACCTCCAAAACCTTCAGCTATAAAATCATCTATCTTTTTGGGAGACAAAAGGTGAAATCCATAAGGGAAGCCACAAAGTTCCATGCCCGGGTGGCAAAAGAACAATGTAAAAAAATGTGATCCACCGATTCTAAATCTTTTAGGCATAGAACACAAGCCGAAGGAGAGAGAGCCCAATGTGGGAGCTTTCTCTGGATTCTCTCGGCCATATTTGTGCCCCTATAGAAAAGAGTCCATAGGAAGAATTTCACCTTTTTCGGAACCCTGAAATTCCAAATTATAGAAGTTGTGACCGTGCTCAGTTTAGGGGAAGGAGATGTCAGAGCTATATATGCTGATTTTGCTGAAAATATCCCCTTTCTGTCTGCCTTCCACTATAAGCAATCCCTACCTTGACTAAAGACAGCCCACTTGTCAACCTCCCTATCAAAGAGGTTCCTTCTCAACCCAATGTCCCAAGTTGAATCCTCCAGAACCCAACAAGCAGCCACTGATTGGTTCTTTTTGGAAGAGAGGACGTACAAATCAGGGAAATATGAGGAAATGGGGGATGAATCAATCCACCTATCCTCCCAAAATCTCACCGAATCGCCCATGGACACTTTAAAAAAGGAGAGCTTGGTGAAGTCCGAGAGGGAGAGGGACCTTTTTTTAATAAGAATGGGAAGATACTATCAAGTTAATGTTTCAAGTACTCTTCAAAATGATAATAATTATAAATTTCTCAACAGGCAGTGGAACTATGGCAAAAGTAAGCTCAGGTTCCCTTCTTCATGGCCTCTAAAGTAATTATCATTTTGTAGAAGAATGAGAAAGTTTTCTTTCTTTTTATATCCGTGAGTTTCCGCACCAGCTTACGCGCACCTCAACTAATCTCACGGGACAACTGTCTAACCCTACTACATTTGGTTGTCAAAGTAACTCGTAGGATATTAAATCCTAGGTAGGTAGCCCCCATGGTTTGAACCCATTCCCTCTAAACGCCCTTTACTATTTACATTGGCCCTTATTGACCACTAGACGGAGAAGAAGAAAAAAAAAAGTGAAAACCAAATATGGAAAGTGGAATCCTCTTAATTGTTGACTTTAATCTAGCAAGAGAAAATGACTAACATGAACAGTAAGTACAAAGATTTCTTTATTATCACTATTTCATATAGTAGGGCATATTACCGTTAATAGTTTCGAATTCCATAACATTCCACCACTATGGAACAATCAGAAAACACATCGTCCATTATTTGTTATAGAGTAAATATGAAATCAGACTAACTTACCCATATGCATCCACAATGTCTTGAAAAGCAGTGGAGAATTTGTTTGTCCGAAAATAAGTAGGTGGTGCTTCTGTAGTTAACAAAACCTGGAAAATTGGTCCAACCTGGGAGTTGGAATCAGTTGCTGCCCGCTGGAGTGCATCTTGAATCTGAAAATTCAAGTTTGGTGTCACAAGTATTCAATTCTAGTAGCAAAAAGTTCGGCTGTTATTTATATTGCTCAGACAACAAATAAATAGGCAGAAGAATTACCTGCTTTGTTCCAAAAACAGGACCCCACCCCTCAGCCACCAGACACTTTTTGGTTACGTCAAGGCTAAGCATGTTCAAGATATGGTATATAGATTTTTCCTTCCTCACCTTCAGAGTTCAAAAGGTAATGTAAGGTAATTAGAACAGCACAACAAGCAGCAAATAAAAATTCTGCATCCACATTAAAACCGGAATTTTAAAAATGTGAATAAAAGGTTCTAAAAGTAGTTTATAACAGACCAGAAGATTCCAATTTTCAAAATGTTCTCCAATAGTCCGCAACAGATTACCCCGGTGTAGCAGCCCTACATCTATTGTAGTCTTCATCTCAGACAGTCTTCCAGATGCCTATGTTCATGGTAGTTACATAAGTTAGAATGCAAAATATTGAAATAGAACTTCAGCAGGAACCTGACAATGATAATGAGAAAGGCAAAAACACAAATAAGCCTTGGAAAATAAATTTTGTGGGATTCAGATTTCAACGGTTATATTAACGTTAAGAGGCAGTTGCCAAAGTGCAAGTTTGAACCACAACCTCAGACAACATCAGCAAGTTACAATGTGCTGCCTCAAGAATCTGATTGCACAGTGTGAAGAACCATTCTTTATTTTGGGAGCGTATGATAAATAAAATAACATGAGCATTAGTTAAAGTATTAATAAAATTTCTCGTAGTTTAACGTCGACTATTTGAATCTCCACCAATGGTTGTAAAGTTAAATTTCAAATATAAATAAAATACACGCGAGCTCTATCAAGCAAAATAAATTTTTCCTTTTCCCCTTACAAATTTGAGAGGCTTCAATGCTTCCTGATTAAATTTTTAAATAGAAATAACAATAGGTATGCCGTATAAGTATAGCCTATTACAAATCCCAATAAAGTCCTACCAATGCTCTCCCCCTCTGCCTGCCAATTCCCTTCACTCACCACGTACTCTTCATGGATCCACTCCCTTCACTTCTCTCCTTCCTCTCATCTCTTTTCTCTTTGAAGAGATGGTTGATAAAGGCTAGAACTACAATGCTCGTTCAGTTGTTCATGAAGTCAACAATGCTTATAGGGGCACTGAAGTGGGTAGAGATAACTCCTCCCTCTCTATACAATGGACCAGCCTCTCATGTGAAATCTTGGATTAAAAGACTCAAACCAACCACCCCCCGTGTGGAAGGAAAGAGAACTTATTCATATGGTGAGAAGTTACCTACAGAAACCTATTGCTTAATAGGAGCTTGCAAAAAAGGCTCCCCAATTGAAAATTGAAAGAATTACACAAGGAACACCACAAAAAATCCGATCATTTCTTTTCAGCCAAATTCCCCAAGTCACTGCCTTAATCACATTTAACCATAAGATTTTACCCTCCCTCTAGATCTGGGACCAGAAAGCATCCAAATAATGTTGCAAAGTGCAAGAGTCCAAGAAACTTGGAAGATTTGCAGGAGGGAATTCCAACATCTTCTGCTCAAAGAGCAATGAGAAAACAAATGTCCCACATTTTTCCCTGCATTTTCACATAACATAAACCAGGACAGTGACCAGTCCAAATTAGGGCATATGGTTCTCTCACATGTGTTCAAGCCTTCATGACACAAAGTTATGGAGGATGGATTCGCATTTGTGACACCTAGATTGCTTATTACATCCATGTTATAATTCCTGCAGATAATTTTGTTGTCTAATTCAAAAGTTTCTCTAAATACAAAAACCTCAAATTCTGCACCAGCAAGCAAATAAATGTTCTGACATTGGGTGCCAAAACTTCACAATGAAAATGCTCCAATGGTACAACAACGTTTCCAATCATGAAATAGCATGGGAAAGTCATAGCAACATAGATATTCAAATCATGCTGAACAGGATACACATGAAATTGTGGAGGAAGATAAAAAATAATAATAATAAATAAATAAAGTGGCCAAAGCCAAGCAATATTATGCTCTAACTTCGGAATTGATCCCAATCACATTAGAATATAAAAGTTTCACACACACAATTTATTAAGCTCTTCAAGCTAACAGGAGAGAGTATAATCATCTTCTAAATCAACACCACACCTCAGGCAACAGAAAGACAAAGTCAAGAAATTAGTAAGAAAATCCAAGCTTTGTAGCAAACAGGAATAAGTTTAAATTCATAGGCTCCCATAACATTCCATTAGATGAGCTAACTCAATCCAAGAAGCAGAAGATTCAATACCTCGGCAATCATTTGGGCTTGTTTCCCCAAGTCCTCATTAAAAGGGTAACGATTTGCTCCAAATGCCTCACATATTTTTAGAATTTTATTCTTCGCTCTTTCTCCAGAGTAGAAAACAACAAACACGTTTTTCTCAATCTGTAAAACATCCACATTTGACAAAAAAAAGTAAGATATAATCAAAGTTGACAGATTAAGTTTCACGCACCAATTAACATCACGAGTAGCAATTATTTACTAAAAAAACGTAACAATCCTAGTGCAAACGGATTTTAAGAGATTCTCACTAACTGATATCAAAATCAATTTTAAGATGCCAAAGAAGAAGAAACTCATTGAAACAACTCAAGCTGGGGAGGTTTAGAAGAAATTGAAGAAATCTTTTGGGGGTAGAAAGCAGATTATCCCAAAAGAGAAGCGTGTCACCAAATGTCAAATGACTTCAACAGGTTCAAGCTTGTGTTGGCAAGACTAAGAGGGCTGGCTTGGCTAGGCAAGAGTTTGCCAGGATGAAGAAGACTGAATCCTAAAAATTCAATTTTTTAATGGATTTCCCATCTTCACTAGGTTGTTGATTTTGTTACAAGTTCATTCCAAAGTTGGGTGCTCTCCCCTTCAGTTTGCTCCTTGTGCTACAATGACTGTGAATCCTCTGACCACATCTTCTTGCATTGTAATTTCGCTCAAAAAGTGTGGGGTTTCATTTTGAATGAGTGATTTGTACTGGAGCGCATTGACTACTGGCTTTCCAAGAGTCTTGGAGGGGCCTTCCTAAGGAAACGCTAGAATTTTGTGGAGTAGTGCGGTTCATGCTACCTTTGGCTTATTTGGAAGGAGTGTAACAAATGGATTTTCGAGGATATGACAACTTCAGTAGATTCTTTTTGTAATCTTGTACAACCTACAACTTCTGGATGGTGCTCAAACCACAAGAAATTCTTTTATAATTATACCTCCTCGTGATTATAAATTATTGTAAGAGATTGCTTGTGTAGCCCCTTGGGAGAGAGTTCCCTCTACCCTTGCCCATTGTCACCCTTCTGTCGTAACACATATTTTCCCATTTCTCATTAAAAAAACATATAGCAGGCTTACTACTCTTGCCTTATTCTTTGTGTTATCATGTCCTGTTTTAAATCTTATTATGCTGACTTCTCATCTGGATATCAACTTTACTGCCCTCTACTCAATCGCCTTAATTTGGATTTAAGACCACAATAAAAATTAAAATAACTAAAAGAGGTAGAACAAGTATTTAACAACATTAACAAATACAATTTATCAGTAGGCTTTTTCACGGCTTACACTCCAAGTATAAAGATAAACAGACGTGACAAGTTATATAGGATGTATTTTATTTAATGAACAAAAAATACAGGTAACGAATTATAAGTAGCATGTAAACGTTACAATAAAAAATCAGTAAAAAATTACAATGTGTTGTTTCAACAATTTACCTTCTCTCCAGAAATAGGATCTGCAACCGGATCCTCAACTACAGCCTGCTTCAGAAACACATTACCCCTGGTGGCACGAAATAGTATCCTCTCAAATGCCATAGATTTTTCCCGAGGCACAAGGCCAGAGATAAATCCCAAATTAATCGGCTTTGACTGATCCACAGATGATTCCTTCATCACAAAGCAAATGGAATTAAACCATGTAAAAATCGAAGATTGTTTAAACTTGGAAAGAAAATGTCAAGATTGTACTTGTTCCAACAATAAAGGAACTTCTATTGAATCTCCACCAACTCGTTGTGATTCAAATTCTCTTTGCTGCTCAAGGGCACTGCTTTGCGCTGCACTGAAAAACTCACCAGCCTGACACAAAAGGGAATTTCATAACAATCAAATAGGTCGGACATAAAAATGACAAACTTAATGAGATTGAATACCACTAAGTAAAATTAAGTGAACCAAGAAACATGCAATCTAAATACTATTCAATCATAAATCTGTACAAATATGCCAAACACAAACTAAAAAGTCTAGTAATTGAAAACAAGTACGCTGTACACCTGTGGAACAGATCCCTATCAGAGCAAATGGTGCATACGATGTATTTTTCAGGTGTTCAATAAGTCTTGTACCTTTTTTTTCTTTTTGGGAGGACACTAAACAGTTCTGTTACTTTTTCAAACACCTTTTATTGCTCTAGGAACCAATGAAATCTAATTTATTACCGTCATCTTCCAACATCACTTCTCATGTCTCAAACTTTCCAACATTATGACCATGAATAACATACCTGAAGGAGCTGGCTAAGATAAACATTTCCTTGCATCAAATGATTTGAAGTGAAACACCGGTAACTTCTCTAGGTTAAAGTTCAAAAGGATTTACCTTATGCATAACAAGCTTATACTCCACAAGTTCATTGTAGGAACGCTGTAGCTTCTCACTATTGGCATTTATTTCAACCAGTTCTGCCTCAAGCTCACCAAGTTTGACCTATAAATATAATGCGATCAAAAGAAAATGGTCAAGACATGAAGCACCAGAACCACTTTGGCTGGTTACAAATTGTTAAATACCTCAAGGTCGTCTACACTGATATCAATTTGTGGAACGGAGCTTTTGCTTGACAATCCAGTCTTCGACATCTGCTCCTTGAAAAAATGCAATTTGCGTGCCATCTCTCCACATCTTTTAATCTTGTTAAAACCAAGAATAAGAAAGGTAAGTTCAACAGAGGAAGAGAATGGCACATCTTTTAATCTTGTTAAAACCAAGAATAAGAAAGGTAAGTTCAACAGAGGAAGAGAAATGCAAACCTAATGTAAGTGACAAGTAAACAAATTATACTACTCAATTCTCATACCATTCAAAAGATCCATTTATAATGAGGCAGAGTTAGCGAAGTTTTCACTGTGAAAATTTATTGGAAACATTCATAATCAAATAATCTTTCCTATTACAACTTTGAACTTATCAGCCTCGTAACCAAACGGAAATCCAGTCTCCATCAAAAATGGATGGCAAATCCCCAAACAACCCCTGAAGCTACATATTCCAATAATGCATGAAAACTGAGTTAAGCAGAGGTGGCAGAAATACAAACCTATCTTACCATTACAAAATATCAGAACGTGTTACACTCATTAAATCCACTTCGGTATAAAAGCTAGACTAATTCTGGATCACTATTCA
>NW_019104495.1:2299000-2379481 GCF_001995035.1 Momordica charantia | reverse complement strand
AAGGAAGGCTCGAATCAGTTGTGTCCAAAGTATAGCTTTTCCTCTGTTGAAGGGGTGCCCCACCAAAAAACAATCAAGTAGTGTAGCTGGTTGTGTGTGGAGAGCTGTTGTCCATCTGAAACTTGAGAGCAAGCAGTTCCAAAATCGAGTGGCAAATGGGCAATGAATAAATAGATGGCTTTGTGTTTCGGAGCTTCCAAAACATAGTATGCAGCAATTTGGAGACAGGTACAATTGGGGGTTCTTTCTCTGTACTCTATCATGAGTGTTTAAGGCCCCGTGAGTGAGTTTCCAGCAGAAAAATTTAACTTTCTTGGGGTATTTATCATGCCAAATGTTAGAGTAGAGGATTCCTGTTGGTCATGGACAGTGTGTGAGCAGAGTAGTTTGAAGGTTGATCTGGTGGTCTATAAGCCCGATGGTTCGTGGGGCCATCTCCATTGATCTTCGTTGGGTGAGGGGACAATCGGATCAATAAGATGGGGATGTAATTACGAAAAGGTTTCATTTTTTGAAATAGCTATGCACGGAGTGTAGATAAGATGACTTTCTAACATGATTCCACTTGTGCCTTATATTGGGAAAATTTTCAAACCTCATGAGATTGTATGCCATATAATACTTCAGACCTTCCACGTATTTTTCTTCCTCTGAATGCTCAAAAAATTTTTTAACCCCAGGTCCCCAATCATTGGGTGCTTGAAATTTGAAACTACCACATGAACCTCCAATATGTCATCATCAGAAAACCCAAGTGCGTGCTATATACTCTAAGTAGATAGCCCAAAACTAAAGGGATCTTGAACTGCTGAATACTATGTTCAACCTTTGAGCCGACTTTGGAGTTCCTTAGTCACCCATCTTACTTAACTAAATATCGAAGCCCTATATCCAAGGACAACTCCATGAGATAAAAGATGCTGACATACAAGCTGACAGTTACTGGATAATCGACCAACAAAGCGTATATGGAACTCAAACCATTAAAAACAGTCGAAACGACCTCCGGTTGCAACAAATGCAAGAGAATTTTCACCACAGTGAAGCACAATAAACTAAAAACAGTAGCAATCAAGTTCAGTCTGAGCATCAACAGAGTATACGTAGCTCAAACTCATATGATATAGATTGACAAGCAACAAAAACAAACAAACACCGGAATTACATAATCTCGAACAAAAACAATGCAAGCCGGGGTGAAGCAAAAACCAAAACAGAATCAGAGAAGTGAAAGATTAGGGAGATAGTGAAAGCGAGAAAGTCTAGATACATCTTTGAACTGGAGAAGGCCGAGATCACCGAGGTAGGAGACAGTGAGATGCGCAGACTCGATGGGAATGATGAGCTGCACAAGCTGCATCGGCTCCGAGCGGAACAGATCCATGGACGGACAGCAACCTCCTCGGGAATCGCCCATTCTTCCGAGATGGAGATGCCAATCCTCAAGGCCGAAATCGTATGAGAGAAAGTTTCAGGCCTGGAGAACAAGAGAACACAGACGAATCTCGGGACGAAGATGGAGGAACACAGGAGATGGGTTGAACGCTGTGATCGTATCCACGTTTACGATTCCATCTGTTTTTTGTTTTTTTTTTTCCTATTAGGATTTTTTTTTTATCCCTAAATTAAATTATTGTTCTTTCGATATATCGTGTCCCAGGGAATTTCTGCTTTTTTATCCCCGCGACCGGAATCACCGCTTTTCTTTTTCTTTTCTTTTTCATCTATTTCTCCAAATTTTCTTTTTTCTCTTTTTCATCTATTTTTCAAAATTTAGACGAGGAAATGAGATGAGTTATCCAACCTGTTTGTTTAAAAAAAAAAAATAGAACTTTGATAATCCTATTGTGATTTATTTTCATATATTATTCTGCTTTATTTAATTCAAAATCAAGTTTCAAATATTCAACTTAAACATAACTTCACAATGTTGTACATTTGTCGGAATAACAAGATCAAGATTTGAATTTTGTAAATATTGATTTTTAAAATTTAATTTGTTTAGCACTGATCGGAGTGTTGTATTTTTTTCTTCGTGATAACCTCTAATGAGATAGAATCTCCATTTAAACATTCCATGAAGTGAGGTGGAGAAAGTTTTTCACCTTAATGGAGACCGAGAATATGTTTCCGTACCTGTCGTCAGCATTATTTTTAATTAAGTATTTGTATTATTATTATATTTTTTTTAAATCCTAAATCTAAATACTTGTATGTAAAATTTATGAGATATTATTGTAATGTTTATATATTTAGCGCTTACATGTATGGATAATTTTATGAATTATGAGACATTTTTAATAAATTTAATAATTCTTCTTTTACAATGAAAATTTTCCGTAGGAATTTAAAATTTGGAGATTTTCGTAAATTAACAATTGAGACTTTAAGAAAAATAAACAAATGGAAAACAATTCCCACGGCTATTTTTGTGGGTACCTTTTTTTTTTAATATCATAATTTATATTAAGAGTAATAATTTCTTAAAATAAACTAAACCATTAAAATCTTTTTATTTTAACCTTCCAATTTAATCTCCTATATATAAACTAAGTCTAGCACCGGAATTTAGAAAGAAATATATTATATAATTCTTCTTATACCATAACTTATCCTATCTAATTCTATCAACGAAATCAAATTTCAAATTTACACTTTAAATTTCAAATTACCAATAATTGTAATGAAATAATAAGCATTGTATGTTATAAAATAATATTAGGGTTCCTCTTTCCATACCAAAAGTTCTGGAGATCAGAAAGAGTGTAGAAAGAAATTGAGATCATTTGAACCGTGAAGAAAGATGAAAAACAAGGGTGTTGAGAAAGATCTTTCGTATTTGAAAGATCTTCTTCTATGTGAAAGATTGACTGCCAAGCCACCAAATAAGAAGTTGATCAATAAAAAGGTTCTATCAGATTTTATAATGGTAATCTCACATCGGAGACCCTAGGCAATGCAAAGCCAAAGACGAATGTGGTGAGTTCTCTATTTTGTTAAGAATACTGTGTCGAAAAAATAAGAAACGTGGTAGCTCTTGAAATTTTATTGCGTTTATTTATATATCTAATTTTGTATATGTTTAGGTGGGTGCAAATTGTCGAGAAACTTTTTGGGAAGATTTGGCAGCAGTGACTGTATTGGTGAGTTCCATTAGGTTAATTTTTTTTTTTTTTTTTTGTTATATGATGTCATATTTTTTTGGGTTTTACTCTCTGTGATAGTAACATTCTAGATTTTTTTATTTTTAATTTTTTCCCTAAATTTGAAGGGTTTTTTTTTCTTTCAACTTTTTCTTTAAGATTTTTTTATTTTTCTTTGTTTGATTTTTTTTTATTTTTTCTTTGTTTTGAGATAATTTTTTGTATTCTTTTAATTGGAATGTTTTGATCTTTATTTGATATTATTGAACTTTTCTTAAATTTAGTTCATATAAAATTTCATATAATTAAAATTTTCTTTTAATAAAATATATCGAATTTTATTTAATGATCTATCATTCAAATAAGCGGTAGACTACATCAAATCAATCTTTTCCAAACGGAAAAAAATTACAAAATATTAGAAAACCTAAAATTTTAAAGTAGGTATTATCATTATAAAAAAATATCAGAAAGATTTGAAAATTACCAAATATTAAAAAAAGGTCCACTATTCTAAAAAGTACCTTTTTAAAAATTAGTTTCGGATTTAATACAATCAACTTTTAGTACAATATATCCAATCAAATTTAGTAATCTATTTTTGAAATAAATGGTAGACCTAACAAAATCAATTTTTTAAAATATAATTTATCATGTATTTTTCAGATAAGAAATTTAACCATTATAAGAAAAAAATTTAACTCGATATTGAGAAGTAAGGATGGCAAAAAAATTCGTGCGATCCCATCCCCGATTTGACCGGGATGGGGTCAGACCAGGGATCCTAATCGGGGTCCCTGGCCGACATCCCCACCCCGCCCCATTTAATATTTTATTAATTTTTATATTTTTATATATAATAATTTTAATAAATACTTTTTTTTAAGTCCAAGCGCAATGCTCATTTAACCATTTTTTCATTTATTTTTAACACCCATTAAAAAAAATAAATATTTTATTAGGGACGGGTTCCCCGAGAACCCAATCCCGACCCCAAAAGTTTCAAGGACATGAGTGGAGATAGGGGAAAATTTTCCAACTGGACAGGGATGGGGATGGCGCCCCCGACCCCACCCGTTGCCGTTGAGAAGATTTTAATTGTTGATGACTGCTATATTTCTTGTTATTATTATAAAAACCATTTTAAGATTTTAAATATTTTGTCAGTAATATTGGGTAAGTTTCAAGTATATTAAATATTTTGCTTATAATGATAATATGTACATTAAAATTTAGTTTTTTAATATTTTGTAAAATTAAAATTATCTTTGACAATTGATTTGGTGGGATCTACAACTTATCTGAAAAATAGATTATTAAATAAAATTTAGTATATTTTATTTTTTTAAACTAATTATACTATTGTCTTTTTTTAACACAGACGTAGTTAAAGCCTAAACCTAAAGGAATAAAAGTCTCTCGAAACAAAGAAGAAAAATCCTAAAAAAAAAACGAATGCAGTCAGGCAAATTAACAGAAAAAATATATATAATGTTAATAGCTATATTCATTTAGCTACCATCATAAAATCAATCAATAAAGAGAGGATATTATATTAATATTTAAAGAGTTTCATCTTAAAATCAATTGATTAGGAGAAAAGTAATCTATTTATTTTATAAAATTTGTTAGGTCTATTTTGTCTGTGCATACTAAATGTGATTTTTGGAATAGAAATCGCATGGAGTCGGTGGAGATTTGGCACCAACTAGGACCCTGAGAAGTTCAACAGCTAAAGCCACAATGGTGGCAGCACCACAACCGATGATCAAAACTCCACCGTTGTCACCAAAGACAGCCGCTCGAGTGACAATGCTGAAGAAAAGGTTTTCGGGCACGATCTTGAAAGCACGACAACAACTTTTTGGACTGCCTAATATTGAAGAAGAGAGACGAGCAGCGCGAGAAGCGTTGGAAGAGGTGGAGCGGAGTGTGGAGGTAGAAGATAGCCATAAATCCTTCGAAGATTTAGAGCGCCTTTGTGGACTTCCCATACCTTACGAGGGTGGTTTCCGCAAGAGGATGCACTACTATGGTTTATATTTGAAGAATTAGTTAATAAATTTTTTTTAGCTTGAACAATTCTCATGTACAAACTCTTATTATTTAATGTTATTTGTTTATTGGAATGAGCTAGATGATGAGGGTGCTAAGATTGTGCCAACATAGTTGGGATTATCGGGTGCATCTACTGATTTCTATCACCAATAAATTTTTTTTGTTATTTGTTTATATAGTTTGATTATTCATGTATCGATAAATTTTGTTTTATTTTACTTGGTATATATCACATACATCAATGATATACATTATTTTATCGAGAAGAACGATTAGGATCATATTCTATTCTTTCTACAATGCATCAATGATATACATTATTTTAAGTATATAATTGATATATCTAATATAAAATAATAAGAATATACCTGTGAAGTATATCATTGATATTGATATTATAAGAATGTAGAGATTTTTCTCATTTCCAAAAATCGTTGGAAGTGACAAATCCATTCCGTTAGAATTGAGCCTCCATTTTTTTTTTTTTTTTGCTATATTTGTCATCAATTATTTTTTTTTTACTATATTTTCAAGTGGCACATTTATCTAATATGTTTCCTGCTATATATGGTGGGAAATTATGCGGGGTAAAAAAGAGAGAATATTTAATAACATATTGTAATTTATTTCAATACATTCAGGTCTATTTGATTCAAATCCACGGCAAAATTTGAAATTAATTCAAAATCAAAGTTTCAAATATTCTGCTCTATAAGATTCATCTTGCCCAGGATTTTAACGGGTGCCAAAAGGTGGTACTGACTTCAATCATATTCGATGGAGGGTTCTAACTCCTCCTTTGAATCGATCGGAATAATGTATACAATTCATTTCCTTCTATCTTCCTGAGGCATGCCAATAGTTAAGGGAGTCAATAAGAACTGAGAAAGATCATACGTACCTTGAACAACGGGCAAGGTGGCCGGCGGAGTTGCAAAATCTCCCTCATTCTGTGGTGGTTTATTTACCTCGTCCTCTAAACTCTTAGATAGTGTCTCTCTTGAAATCTCAAGAGGTAACTCATGTCCGACCTCTACATCCTCTTCTTCGATACTCATTGTTTTAAACCTAATTGGTGAATGTACATGGGACTTCATGTAACACGCTCTCTACGCAATTTGCCCTCCCAATCGCATAGCATTCTCAAAATCTTCTTCCCATTCTTCTGCTGTAAACTTTCGAAAATCAACCTCTCATTCTTTTTCTTCTCTGTTTCACTAGATAAATATACTGAACCAGCCCGTTTTTTTCGAGTTTTCATCAACTTTCATGTCACGTACCCCTGAACTCTTCTCTTTGCGTTCTAGCTGTTGTCTCTCCTGTTGGTACCTCAAATCACCAAAATATACATTGTCGACTTGGTCTGATAGCTCTTCTTCTTTATTTTCTGCATCCAAATTGATTTAGTTTTGAACTAATCTCTCTAAAAGAAAAGAAGGTTTACTAGGAGCACTAAGGGGAGGGAGACGAAGTAACGACCAATTGAGGAGGTTCAAGAGACCTCAATGGCCTTCCAAGACTGCGAATATAAGCATACATTGAACCCGATTGATACTTACTCGTTGAATCCCTTCTAAAAACATAAATTGAGATGATGGGGAGAGGTACTAACTATAGGCGGGGAATTTGGAGATAGCTGAATGATGACAAATTTTGTCCCAAATTAATTAGATGTTGCGAGTGAACATAAGAATTTTGGGAGGAAAATGACAGATTTTAAGTGTAAATATGTTGGAATTCTAATGGGAAGGATAAGTAATTGAAGGGGTACGAACCAGGGTAAGGACGGAAAAAACGAATGCTACGTACCTGTTGGAGCAACCCTGAACTACTGTTGTACATGAGCTGAAAAGTAGTTCAAATGCTCCTGAGAAATGTCCAAAATAAGTGGGATTTGAGGCTGGACCAAAGACTCGCTATAGCTAATCGGGACTTGTTGCAACGTTGAGTCAGCGGAAAATCGCCGAGAAAATTCCAAGTCATGGAAATAGAGAACATGTTTGGCCAACAAAAAAAAAAGCTTTTATAGGCACAATCGTAATTAAAAAGTTTTTATATTATTTACTTGCAAATTTTTGTATTTCCAACTTTTTTTTTTTACAACGAGATCAAACTCACTGTTAGCATAAATAATATAATTATTATTATTAGTCTTTGAGGGTAAATTAGCCTTTTCATATTTTTAGGTTTAGGGTTGATAACCTATATAAACATCTTACAGTTCATAATTGATTTTTCCTGGATCAATAAAGTAATTCCTAATTTTCTCTCTACGATTTCATGGTATCAGAGCCTTCGTTATCATTTAAATCTGAATCCGTTAGTTGATCGGGCAAGGAAGGCAATTTCATGTAAATTCAGTTTTTTTGAAAATGTTGAATTTGCAGGCAATTTCGTGGAGAAATCGATTTCGAAATTCTCATTGTCGCAATCAGTATGTGTTTTGAGTTTTGGATTTTTTATTGCATCGAGGAAGGGTCAAGGGGTTGGATTTTTATTGCATCGAAGAAGGGTCAATCAACATAATTTTGAATTTTGGTGATATTTGCTTTGGAATTTGGAAGCTTAATTTGCTTTTGGATTGTTAGATTGATTTTTGGAATCGTCCGGTATCCTTAATTTTTGTGTATTGTGGATTGGAAATTTACGATTTGGCGTAGTGTTAGTCTTCGGCATAGTGCAACTCTTTTTTTGTTCGGTGAAATTTGGTGGTAGTTTTATTGGGTGAAATTGGGAATTGTTTTGATTTTGCCATTATGTCTAATCGTAAGGATATTCTCTTCAATCAATTAGCTTAGCTTACAATTGGATGGTAAAAATTATTCGTATTGGAGTTATGTTATGAAGAATTTCTTGCGTGGAAAATCTATGCGAAACTATGTTATGAGTAAGCGAGTTAAGCCTAAAGACACCAAGGCAAATGACTATGAATCCGCATTAAATACTTGGGAGTCTGACAATTCGAAGATTATCATATGGATAAATAATTCTGTTATGCACTCCATTGGTGTACAATTAGCAAAATACGATACTGCTAAAGTGGTTTGGGATCACCTAGCCAAATTGTATACACAATCTAATTTTGCCAAGCAGTATCAATTGGAGACGAATATTCGAGCATTACAACAGAATGATATGAGTATTCAAGACTTATACTCTTCAATGTCAGAATTATGGGATCAGTTGGCATTAAGAGAATCTTTAGAATTAAGCACATTCGAGGCTTATATCACTCGGAGGGACTCATAGTGCTTGGTCCAGTTTCTTATGGCTCTTCGTCATGATTAGCAGAAGATATTCATCTCAAGTCTAATAAAGATAAGAAAATTACTTCTCCTCTGAATCCATCAGTTTTTGCTACTCCACAACGATCTTCCACTACTATCATACAGAAAAACTCACACACGGGTTTCTCATGATGAGTGTGTATTCTGCAAAAACAAGGGTCATTGGAAGGCTCAATGTCCATTGTTGCTGAATAAATTGGGTAAATCACAACAAAAGCAACAATAACATCAGCCGTCACCATCACAGCAACAACAACCCCCACAACATACTCCATGAACATATAGACCACTTCAGTCCAATAATGGAGTGACCGCTCCATCTTTGGATCCACACATGTTTGAGCAGTTTCAGAAGTTTCTAGTTTCACACCCTTATGCTATGTCTGCCTCATCTTCTAAAGGTTTGTCATCATCTGATGCTTCAGGTATATCCTCTACCTTATGAGTCCTAGATTCAGGTGCCTCTCACTATATGTCTCCCAATTTGTCCTCTTTTGTTTCTTTGTGTTCTCATTCTTCAGTATCAATTGTGACTGCTGATGGCACCCCTATGCCATTAGTAGGTATTGGTTCAATCGTTACACCTTATGTGTCTCTATCTGATGTTTACTATATTCCTAGCCTTACTTTAAATCTTGTCTCTGTTAGTCAATTATGTAAATCTGGATACTCAGTTTTTTTTCTTCTTCCACTTGTTCAATACAAGACTTACAGTATCAGAAGGAGATTGGGACAGGCCATAGGCAGGGGACTCTATGTTTTGGATCAACTCAAAGTAGCGGATATTGTAGCTTCTAGTGTGGATTCATTCTTCTTTCGCTTGACTGATTCATCTTCCATCTTCTATTTATGGCATTCTCGTTTGGATCATGTGTTTGCATCTCGTTTGCGTTTCTTAGTGTCCACAGGAGCTTTAGGTCAGTTAAACAATCATGATATTTCTGATTGTAGTGGTTGTAAACTTGCAAAACTTTCAGCCTTACCTTTTAATAATAGTACTTCCGTTTCTTTTGCTCCATTTGATTTTCATTCTTATGTGTGGGGACCATCTCTTATACCCACTAAAGGGGGTTACAGATATTATGTTTCGTTTATTGATGATTACACTCGTCATACTTGGGTTTATCTTATGAAATATAGATCCGACTTTCTTACTATTTATACCAACTTTCGAGCTCTTGTGAAAAAAAATTCCGTCGTCATAAAATGTTTTCGTAGTGATCTAGGGGATGAATATACTTCTAATGACTTTTCCCGTTTACTTGCTTCAGATGAGACTTTACATCTTATCGAAACAGTTCGGTCATTCTTATTATCAGTTGATGTTCCTAGTGAGTTTTGGGGGAAAGCGATTCTTACCGCCACGCATGTGGTGAATAGAATTCCAACCTCACATAATTATGGTTTGTCTTCGTTTGAAAAATTGTATGGACATGTGCATGATTATTCCTCTTTGCGTGTATTTGGTTGTACTTGTTTTGTTCTTCGCCCACACGTCGAACGCAATAAATTATCTCCTAAATCAGCCTTATGTGTTGGTTACGGTGTTGGTCAAAAGGGATATCGCTGTTTTGATCCAATTAGTCAAAAATTGTATGTCTCTCATCACATTGTGTTTTTAGAACATATTCATTTTTTCTCTATTCCTACTAGTTCCCATCATTTGACACATTCTGATCTTATTGACATTGATCCTTTCAATACTAACATTGAAGAAGCTCCACCCACTGATCCAACTGCCCCTACTGGTAGTTCAACAACATCTGATACTTTGGTTACTAACAGGTCCACATCTGATTCTCCACTTCCTATGGCTGCTCAATCATCTCCTGAGGTTGCTGATGTTCATCCACTCCGTCAGTCCACTCGTGTTCGTAAGTCCACTAAACTACTAGATTTTGCTTACTCTTCTTATAATAGTTCTTTTGTTTCCTTCGTTACTTCAATTCATCGTCTCTCTGAACCTTCATCCTTTAAAGAGGCTGTTTGTGATCCACTTTGGCAGAATGCTATGGCTGAAGAACTTACTGCTCTACATCACACTCACACATGGGATTTGGTACCTCTACCATCTGGAAAACGTACTATTGGCTCTCGTTGAGTCTATAAGATTAAAACTAAATATGATGGATCCATTGAACGATACAAGACTCGACTTGTTGCTAAAGGCTACTCCCAGGAGTATGGCATGGATTATGAAGAAACATTTGCCCATGTTGCAAAAATGACGACTGTCTGCACTATGATTGCAGTGGCCTCTATTCGTCAATGGAGAATATTTCAAATGGATATTAAGAATGTCTTTTTAAATGGTGACCTTTATGAAGAAGTTTATATGACTCCTCCTCCCAATGTCGCCCACCAGTCTGGTGAAGTTTGTAGGCTTTGCAAAGTACTTTATGGGCTCAAACAAGCACCTCGTGCTTGGTTTGAGAAGTTTTCCACAGTTATTACTTCATTTGATTTTATCCCTAGTCATCATGATTCCGCATTGTTTGTCAAATGTACCAGTTTAGGTCGTATTTTTTTGTCATTGTATGTTGACGACATGATCATTACTAGTGATGATTCTGATGGAATAGAATTTTTAAAATCTGAGCAATCTTGTTGTTCTGCTATGAAAGACTTGGGTATGCTGCGCTACTTTCTCAGCATTGAGGTTGCTTATTATCCAAAAGGTTATCTCTTATCTCAATCAAAGTATATAGCTGATCTGTTTAATCGTGCGCGTCTCACTGACAAACAGGACTGTTGATACTCCCCTTGAGCCCAATGCCCGATATTCTCCGTTGGATGGGATTCCTTTGTCGGATTTCAATTTATATCGTACTATTGTTGGGAGTTTGGTCTATCTTACTGTAACTCGTCCAGACATTGCACATGTTGTTCATATGGTTAGTCAATTTGTCACTGCTCCCAGTTCATTGGGCTGTCGTTCTTCGTATTCTCAAATATCTTCAAGGCACTCAATTTCAGAGTCTTTTGTTTCCTTCCACATCATCTTTAGACTTGCGTGCTTACTCTGATGCTGATTGGGCTGGTGATCTTACCGATCGCAAGTCGACCACTGGATTCTGTATTTTCCTTGGTGATTCACTTATTTCATGGAAGAGTAAGAAACAAGATGTTATTTCTCGATCTTCTACAGAAGCTGAGTATCGTGCCATGGCTTCGACTACTTGTGAAATTGTTTGGTTACGTTGGCTACTTGCAGATATGGGCATTTATCTTCATCATCCTACTCCCTTATATTGTGACAATCAAAGTGTGATTCAGATTGCGCGCAATTCGGTTTTTCATGAGCGAACCAAGCATATTGAGATTGATTGTCATATCACTCGTCATCATCTTCAACGGGGCTCTATCACATACATTGCCTTTTGTTTCTTCATCTCTACAGATTGCTGATATGTTTACTAAGGCACACTCCGCTTCGCGCTTTCGTTTTTTATCTGACAAACTCTCAATGCTTATAGTTGTAGCATCGTGAGTTTGCGGGGATGTTAGCATAAATATTAGAATTATTATTATTAGTCTTTGAGGGTAAAGTAGTCTTTTCATATTTTTAGGATTAGGATTGATAACCTATATAAACATATTATTGTGTAGTTCATAATTGATTTTTCCTTTATCAATAACGTAATTCCTAATTTTCTCTCTACGATTTCACTCACAACCTATTAGTTCGAGAAATATGTCAATTAGCCAGACTCGCTTTTAAAAAAATTATATTATATTTTTAATATTTAATTTATTTTAAGAAATAATCATCAATTAGAAATAAAATGTTTAAATATTATTTCTTGTTCAGTTTGATCATGTAGTTAGAACTTAGTAGCATTCGGATCAAAATAAAATATATCAATTAAACTAATATTAGTATTTTTTTTAATAAAAGTATAATTGATATTGACAAATAATGGCTAAATAAAATTAAATAATTGACAAATTAGATAGAAGTTCATACTACTTTATAATAAAATCGTCATCTAAAAAAGTATAATATTTTATTGTAATAAATATTGTTGGCATAATAGATTAAATAAAAGGGTAAATTAGTTATAAACTAGACGCAATTGAAAAAGTCTACAGTATTGATAAAGAAATCAAACATGACCGTAAATTAATTAAAACATTATCAATTTCTTTTTAGGTTGCTTTTCTAAAAAAAAAAATCTTTATAGATTGCATTTTCGTCCTTAATAATTAATATTATATCCTCAAGTAGAAAAATAAAATTGATAAGGAAGCAACTCATACAAATCTTAATTTTCATTGAAATTAAGAACTCTATCCTCATTAAGTAAAGAAGATCTTAATTTGTTAGATGCATGGATTCGAAAAAATAATTGATTCTCTCACAACTTAATTAAAAATATCCAATAGCAAAATAACTTTGATATCATATTGAAAGCATAACACGAGTAGCCAAACAATAGTACCACTCATGAATCGTGAGATTGGATTTCCTCATGTTTGTAATGTAATCTTTTTGAGCTAGAAAGTTAGTGAAATTTAGCAGTCAAAACTATATTAACCGTGATTAAACCAGCAGATAAATATTGTTACAGAAATTAGAGGGAAGGAAGAAAAAGAAGATGAGATTTTTATACAATAAGAATCAACCCATTACCAAATAAATTCTCTGCCATCATCTTCAAGCTCCTTATATTCTCTTTATGCTGTCACCATGGATTGCTACAAATCCCTCACTCGCAAGTGTCGAAACTGCGTTCCTAAGCTGCATTATACGTAATTATTCGCAAAATTTGCTCATTATGATGTGACAATTTGTGATAGGGTTGGGAAGGGAGATCTAGAGAGAAAGAGAGGGAACATACATTGTTGAGGTGGACTTCATTATCAGGATTCTGCTTCTTCAGTTCATCCAATAACTACAGAAGAATTGTGAAAGATTTAGAAACAAGTTTCAACTTAACAAGTGAAGTTCCTGCACAGAGTAAAAGTTAGCAGCACACCTCTGCCAGGCGCATGGAGGGTCCTCCAAGCTGCATTTTCTCCATAATAATGTTGCGAGTTGCCGATAATAGACCCTCCCTTCGCATCCTTTCACTCGCCGAGACTCCCGTGGTGATTAGATCCATGTCAATTGTTCCTGAGAGTTGATTGCAAAGAAGCAACATTGAAGTTCAAGATATGAAAACGAAACTATAAATGACTTGAAAGAGATTCAGAGGCATTGCCAAACAGCTACCTGTAGAATGGTCTGTTGCAGACTGTTGCATTGCAACTTCAAGAAGCCGGAATGCCTCAAGAACATCACCCTTTTGAACCTGAATGCAATAGGACTTCGCTATATAAAATAGGAACCATCTTAAAGTAAAGGAAAAAAGTAGCTTCACTAACCCATTCCGAGAAACGAATTCGAGCAAGGGCTTCGCTTAGACGTATTAAACTCTCAATCTGCCTGGGAGTAGCTGTTATAACCTGATGGTGGTTCAATAATAAATGAGAAAGCAGGGAATAAGGCTATGACTAAAACAGTGACCAAAGTTTGACAGCAGAATCAGATCATTGGAACATATTTGAATAAGAGTACCTTTTTACTACTGCCTGGAAAGTTTCCTCTCCTTCTCAGCTCAACATAGCCTCTGGTCAACTCTTCAGCTGCCTCATCCGACAATTGTGGATGAACATGCTTTCTAGCATAGCTGACATATGAAGTCAAGGTATGAAGGTCCAAGAAATCCTGCTCAATGCCCTGCAAGTGGAGGAGTGCAATTGAATGATGAACAGCATAAATCACAAGAGGTAGCCACTCTATGACCAGAATTGCAAGTTACTCAAACCTCAGGGTTGTCAAAGTGTAGCGAGACAATATGCTTAGCAAGGCGCCTATCTGTTTGCTCATCAGCTTTATCCAGAATTAAATAAATCAAGTCAAACCTGAGAATCCAATTAACCAAAATAATTTCAGTCAATAGTTGCGTCTAAAGTTCAAACTAGATGTTATTTAAAATCAAGGACGAGGGGGTCCTCTCGTCCTTAGGTTGTTCCTTTCCTTGCTGTTAATACATATCTCTGTTTCTTATAAAAAAAATTAAGGGAAAAAAAAACCAATTTTCAGCTTTACAGGATTTCATTTTGTTTAGTATCAATCTTTACAACATCATTAGTTCACGGTGCCAAACATACAATTGATCACAGCAACAGCTCAGTAGGTATTGAATTTAGATGCATGTATATAATATCTTAGAAACATTGCGGTCAACAAAATAGTATTTTCTAACCTTGATAACAAAGTAGGAGGAAGGTGTATGTTATCAATCACAGAAAGGCGAGGATTATAACGTGAGCCACTAGGATTTGCACAAGCTAATACTGAAGTCCTTGCATTAAGGGAAGCAATAATTCCAGCCTTTGCTATTGAAACGGTTTGTTGCTCCATCACCTACGCAATATAAGAAGCATTAAAAATTAAGCCATCAAAAGAAATGGAATAGGATTGGCAAAATAGATGACTGATGGAACAGAAAAGATAGGGAATTTTTTAACATGTAGAATAATAGTGACATATATGGATGCTGTTTGCTATCAGTAAGATACTGCTCTTCCTTTCATATAACAAATGTTATTCACAAAGAAAAAACTGAGAAATGAGCAATAGATACAAGCCCAAAGTTCAAATCCTCAGTGTTCTAGTCTCCTACCAAATTATATAGAACATAGATAAATCTTCTTTGAAATAAAACGCAAAGGCACACCAACCTCATGCAACATACTCCTTGCGTTTTCAGACATTTTGTCAAATTCATCAATGCAGCATATGCCCCTGTCACTCAAAACCAAGGCTCCACTCTCCAGTACCTAAACAGTAACTCGAAGTATGTAAGTTATCCATTGTTCAAACAAGTTGGAAGTCAAGAAAATTAGATTTAAAATGCAATAGGATCATACGGTTTCCCCAGTTTCAGGATCTTTGGTAACATAAGCAGTCAAACCAACAGCAGAGCTACCCCTTCCACTGGTGTAAATGCCACGGGGAGATAGTTTATGTATGTATTGGAGCAGCTGAGACTTGCTAGTTCCAGGATCACCAACAAGAAGTATGTTAATATCTCCTCGAAAGCTTGCACCAGATGACAATTTCAAAGCACTCCCACCAAAGAGCTGCACAAAGAAGAATCAATCATCAGAATAAGGCTAGAAAAAGTACAAGTAGAATTGTGGAAAATACCTGGCAAAGAAGGCCCTTCTTTACATCATCAAGCTCCCAAATATTTGGTGCCAATGACCTGGTTAATCTGTCATATATATCAGGCTTTTTGGAGAGCTCTCTCAACTCTTCCACCTGCATTTCAATCAAGAACGTGAGGGCAGTTTAAGAATGGCCAAGAAACGTTGGACTGAAAAACGCCAAAACTCCAGACCTTCGCTTCATCAAAAGAGAGATCATCCACATTTCCACCCAACCGGCTCTCGACTTCCATCAAATCCTCTGATGCCATTCTTGACTTATCAGCCTTCTTTATATGAAGACAATCAATATAAGTCTGCAATAAATGAAACAAGTATTGTCATGCTAAAATTACAGCACAACTGACAATGCCAGTTCTATTTTTTAGTAAATGAAGAAAATGTATACCTTGAATAATGACTTTACAGTTCTCTGAGTTGGTCCAACTCTCACACTCATGGCCCGGTAAATCCCAGTGACCTAAGAAAAGATTCCTCATCAATCAAACTAGAAAAATAAATATTCCATGGATCCACTGCATTTATAAGAGTGGCTCTACCTCAACTCTGTCACCAGGCTTTCCAGAATCAACCAGCTTGTCGTGCATTAACAAGCTTACAGTATGAGGTGTCCCTCCTTCCGGTATCTCATCTGGAGTCTCCTGAAGCCGCACAATCTGCTTATCAGCAAACCTAACTCAAGAGCATACGTCAGTCTTATTATAAGTTCTAGCCACCCCTCCATTTACAGGTTTCATCATTAAAACATGATAAAATGTCTAATAGGAGTGAATCAACAGATACATGGTCCATCAGTTAATAACTGACAAGTTCTGTAAAGAACAGTATGTTAAAATTATAGGCCCAATTTAATAAAACATAGACGAAGCAAAGTAAATCTATATTAATAGCAGGATAACATTGCCTTCTGTGTGCTGATGCAATACTTTTTATCATAAAAGAGATGGTAGGGGGACCGCATCTCTACCACAGTTTGAAGCACAATGTATGAAGAAAGAACCCAAATGTTATTAAGTATACAGTCGCAATTATAGACAATTGTAAGATATTATTAACACGAATAATCAACTCATTAAGATTTTTACAAGATAAGGAACTAGCGAGCAAATAGTTGGTTAAATGTACATGTAATAGTTTAGATTACACATGGCTTACAGTATTCTAATAAAATATAATTGGTTAGATCATAGTACATATGGGTACAGATTAAAGAAACGTCAAACTTAGCAGCAGATTACCTGCATCGGTTGTGAACCAGTGACATGGAGTTCCTTGCCTGACATTCTTCCTTCAAGCATATTGTGGGCTCGGTTATTCGTCCTAAATAAACTTCATAGTCAGTACATACAGAAAACTTCATTTGAAACAAAAACAAGCATACGGAGCCTATCATGTGAACAGAAAAGAACAAGTCCATTGAAACTCAAACTCACCTCTCTCAATAGCTACAGGGTCAGTGTAATATCCACACACGAGACATCTAAATATTGCCTCCCTGATCTCAGGAATTATCGAACTACACCGTATAATCATTCCCTTCAGTGACACCATCCTTTCAATGTCTAATAAAAAAAGACCAATTGTTCTCAATCTTCAGTTTAAGAATGAACAGGAGAAAACTGGCAAAAACTAAATTAATCAAATTGAATGATAGGAACATTACCAGATGGGTTAAGATTTCTCATCGAAGTAGAAGTTTTGAGATTGAAAATCCGAGTTTGAACGTGCTTTTCAAATAATGGGTTGATTTGAGGCACCATTTCCATCAGTACTATATCAAAAATTGCGAGAACCTCGAGAGGATACCTCACCATCTTCGTGTATAAATCTGTATCGTAATTAAACACATCCTGCGCATCCACATCAAGCGAATCCCCTTCAATTTCAAGAACCCGCTTGATTGCCTCCGCGTATTTCCCCTCAGTATGAAAATCCCCCTCAGACTGCGACGTTTGACGCTCACGAAAATGCTTCAAGAACCGAATAATCGCTCCCTTAACATCGTCAACACTGATATTCGTACCCCATACAAAGGTCGGATGGTCCTCGTCCATATCGTAGCCCTCGCCCGCTTCCGACGACGGCAGAACATCATCCGTTGAAGAAGGCGTAGCAGCCACGGGTGTAGCTCCGCTTCCGGACGCTCTCCGCCCACCCCCTCGCCGGCGCGAGCGCGGTTCCGTAGCCGTCGGGGAGGTTTCCGATGAGGCCAATCGGGATCGTCGACGCGGCGGCGTAGCAAATTCCGAAGGAGTAGATGACCGGCGACGGCTTCTCCTGCGAGAACCATCCCCCGGGGACGAGACCGTGTTTCCGATCGGACTAGAGAATGAATCATCAGGGGACGAAGGCCCTGCAGAAATGAAGAACAGAAATAGAGAAATGAACCCTCCATTAATGTCGAATTAGACTAATTACATAACTATGGAAAGTAACCCACCTGTATTGAAGTTAACCGGAGAAGAATCGGACGCCATGGCTGCTGGAAAGTGAAGCAGAGAAATTCGGCGGGATGAAGAGAGTAACTGAGACTTGCAATGTATCTGTTCAAAGGCAAAGCCAAGTGATTTAGCGGGAAGTGTAGCTTCTTTCCCGCCAAAATTGCAGGCGTGCTTCGGAGAAATGGGCCTGATCATTTTTGGGCCTATTGGGCTTTACAACTCGGAAGCCCAAATTGGCCAGCTCGTACAATGAACGAGTTTTTTTTTTATTATTTTTTCCCCATGTTTTTGGATTTGCTTACTATTTATTTTTCTTGAATAAAAATTTTCGGCAACATTTTTTTATTAATCTTTAATCTTTGAGTTATTTTGTTAATTTAATTCTAAATATTTTAAGAGGTTTATTGATTTTTTCTTACAGGCTCATCCATAAAAAAATAAATAAATGAGGATACACTCCACTCCATATCATAAATTTAGTATATAATAAAGGTGTATTTTCAGGTATAGCATAAGGTTTAAATTGAAAAAAAAATAGCATACTCAAAAATCAAAGTTAAACTCAATATATAAAAACACTAACAAGCCAAGTTTATGTTATATTTGAAAAAATAAAATGTAACATTAATAATATTAATTAAAGTCAAATTTATGCTATATTTGATAAAATGAAATGTTACCCATTAAATACAAATGTAATTTTCCTTTTTAAATGTCGCGATTTTTTAATACTATTTTTAGTGTGTTTTATATTATATTCTCTTCGGAATAAAAAATTTGTCCAAATTTGTCAACCATGCCATTTTATAATGGGAACTATTAGTTTATATAAAAACTAGCACACGTTACACTAATAAAATAAACTGTATGTACAAAACAATTATAAAAATATTGTAGTTTGGAAACTATTTGTGATGAAAATTATAATTTTTAAACTATTGGTTTGTGGTAATTTTTGTCTCAAAATTGTCGAGTTCAAAATTTGAGTTGAAATTACCAAAACTACGGTATTCTTCCAAATAATTTTAGAAAGTACCAATTTTGTAATTAATTAAAAAAATAAAATATTTTTATGAATATTATTAAATTTTATGTTAAAATACTATTTTGGTCCCAGTAAACCAAAGTAGAAAGTACAGAGAGACCGAATGCTCGTTTGAACTTCTGAATTCTGATATCATATTAATATTCATGGGGTTCTATCTCAAAATCAATTGACTATGAGAGGAGCAACCTATATCTATTATAAATCATTGTTAAATCTATTTTCTTTTCAATGCGGGATCCTTAACACTAATCGCAAGAATATCGAGACAAAAAAATAGTTTAATGATAGAGCAACACATGAGAGAGAAAAAAAAATAGATTCTCTATGCCGTTAAGGATGCAGGTGTGGAGGCAGTGCCCACTTACTTATACATCCTTGGTTGTTTCTATTAACTTGCAGGATATCACCATGAGCCATTGCAAACTTTTGGTGGGGTACGTAGTTCGGAAAATGGCAAATCCATTGGATTCACTGGAAAATAATGGCCCAATGGAAAGATAGAGGTGAATTGATGTTTAGAGATATAAGCAAGTTTAACCAAACTTTGGAAGCAAAACTTGGCGAATCTTAAGAAGGCCCAATTCCCAGCTAGGTCAGACACTTAAAGCCAAAATTCTTCCTACATGATACTTTTTTAAATGCCCAACTTGGGAGTAGACCCTCTTATGTTTGGCCAAACCTTCTTAGAGTTGGTAGTTAAATGGGGACGACTTCCTATGGAAGAGGACATGATTTAAAATATTTTCTCGACCTCGACCTCTTACGTTTAATGTGATCAGTATTGAATGAGGTGAAAAACTGATTTAGTAAGAGACATTTTCTCAAGGATGTTGACTTGATACCAAGCATCAAATGCATCTAGGGGAAGAAATGGAACATTATAGTGGAAACATATTTGACAAATTGACGTCCTAGACATGTTTGGCAAATTGAAGATTTTCATGTGGAGAGTATGTCTCAGCTTTCTCTCACTAGCTATCAAACTTAATCTATACAAAAGAAATATAGTCACTGAATACACATGCTCACATCGCGAAATAGAAGTCGAGTCGAAAACATATGCAATGTGGACTTGTAAAGAAGGTTAAAAGGATATGGGCTAAGTGGAAATCAACGACCCGTTCATTAGATGCAATTTATATTGATTTTATCTTTTTTTTTTTTTTGTAGGACGGTGTAAGAACTGAATGAAGACAATCTCATTAAACAAAAGGTGTTTAACAAGGTCAAACATTTGACAAAAGATCTCATTAGATAAACGCAGTAGAGAAGTAGATATCTCCAAACCCACCAAACTACAAATTAAATACTAATGTTGTTGTGCTTGATGGAAGGGCTGGTTTTAGAACAATCATCCACGAGGCGAACGGGAAGGCTACGTTGGCTACTTGCCTTGCAGGCTATGTTGGCTACTGAAAAGTTTAATTGAGCTTGCCGAGGCAACGACTTAATATGAGCAGAATTCGATTCCAAAGTAGTGTGGAAATCAACAGAGACTATGTTTTTATAATGAAGTCTATATTATAATAGATGATATAAGAGAAAGATGTATGAATAGCATCATTGAACCAATCTCACTCATAGGACGTAAGCAAAATGAAATCGCATAGGACGTGAGCAAAATGAAATCGCGAACAGTTTAGCCGTTGGGGATCGAAGAACGCCCAACATAGATGGAGAGAGAATCATGCACACCGATCTACCCATTGGGAGAGATGATTTGTTTTCTTCCTTCTTTCTTTCTTTTGCTATGTACTAAAAAAACTAGAAAGGTAAGCATTAATTAATTAATTAATTTAAATTCGACAGTGTTTCGTTAAAATTTGAGAGAGCCATAAAAACTGTTCTTGCACAAATTAAAAATTCTTTTAGCACTTAAAAGTGCTTTTAGACTAAGCTTTGTACCCCTTTTATTTTAGAAGAGGTTATTAGAACTTTTATATAACATGTGTTTCACTTTCACTCCAAAGAATAACTTTTTTCAAAAAGATGCCAAACGCACACTACAAGCAATTGGCTGCAAAGCAATTGGCATACATATCCTTGCTTTTAAGGTAAAGACTATATTTAACTTTCCCTAAAATACATATTTACAAACATTAAAAAAAGAGGAAAAAAAAATTTAACTTAACCCAAAGAGCCACGGATGTGATTTTCAGAAATGAAACAAAATAGAAACACATGTCAATTGTCCAGAATCAGTTGGCATATTTCCAGATTTTTTGTACAAATTACATGAACCACAAAATGCCCTAGATTGTACTGTAGCAAACAACTGAATTAATTAGCTAAGAACAACAACAAGGCATGTCAATTTTCTGGACATAGATTGATGATTGATTTACAAACAAGCGGGTTAGTGTTCAACAGAAACCATCCCAGCAAATTCAATTTGCAGGGTAACTACTTACTAATTACAACAAACGCAACTACTGCTTTGTTATTACATCTATTTACTTCTAAGCCAAATTGGAATTTGATCCGGTTACCTTTTTGAGGCGCTTGATCGCAGAGTTCTTGATCTAATAACTGTGCTTCAAGCCGAGTCCGTGCTTGCCGCGGACACATCCAGGCTTGGTGAACAGAAACGGCGATCTCTTCGAGTTATACATCCTCGTAAAACCTCTTTTCCCCAATTTTCTCATCCTCTGCCGTCCGAGTTTCCCACTGACAGACCACGGGACGAGTTCGTCGTCCAAATCGTACTCATCTCCATCATCGTCGGCTTCATCCTCCTCCGCGCCCTCGTAATCGCAGCGGTTACCGTCGTAACCGTACGCGAATCCGTCTTCCAGATCCTGAAGCAAATAAACCCCTACACGATCGTCGATTCGGTCCTCCGCGAGTGAAATCGGCACCGCCGCAACAGGAGAAAGCCTTTCCCGAAGATCCGCAGGGACTCTGCCGTCGACGCTACTGTCTACCCCCTCTCCATCTCCGCTTCCGTCCATTTCCGCATCGGAAGCATCGAGGAACTCCCAGTTCGAGAGGCGTTCGACTTCATCAACAAATTCGAAATCGAAATCATCGAAAAACACAAATTCCACCGATGATGATGATGATGATGATGATGCTCCAGAAAGGCTCTCCATAATCGCAGGGAATTGATTTGTGTGTTCGTGAGAGAAAACTGAAATCGATTCGATGATGATAATTGTTGGTTGTTGTACAGTTTTCTGCAGCGGAATTGTTCTGATTGAGTATAAATACGGGGTCGAATTTATGAGGTGGCAAAAGCCGGTCACATGACTGACGTGCCGTGACCAATGAATGGCTGCCACGTGGGCAGTCGTTGCTACCTTTTTTTGTGGTGGAAGATAAAAACTTGTGCACCAATCTTCCGTGCGGACCACGTTTGGTGTGCGGATGAATCTTCCTTTTGCTGAGAAATTTCCTTAGTCTCGGGGGTTTAAAACTTTTAAGAAGGGAACTTTTTTCTGGTACAATAATTGGAATCCAAAGTTTTGAAAATAAAAAGTATGGTTTTAAGGTCAAATGGTAATTTAATTTCATTCAAAATTTTAAATATTGTGTGTGTTTAGTTCTTGGATTTTGAAATTGTTTTTGATATAATGTTTGTGAATTTTGAATTATACTTCCTACTTTTTTTTTTGTTTTTTTTTGTTGATAGAAAATTATACTTCGTACTTAATTCATATTGTTAATGGACGGACGCTAATATAATGATGACAAAATCGGTATATTTTTTCAGATTTCTACAAGAACGAACAAAATGAATATGATTTCCTCGTTGATTTAAGAATCAAAAGAGTGGTATTTACAACCCACCACTGTATGTACATAAGTTACATAGCTGCTATACCAGACTAACACGAAAACTAAACAACATATTGGACTAAGACTCAATGAGCAGCCTTAACACCCCATGCAAACGTACCAATGGTCCATGGAAGAGTGAATATTGAGTTTGAGATTGAGAGGAAGAAAATTAGTAGCTGACTAAGGCTTTGTGAAGACATCAACAAGTTGTATTGAAGCTGGAAGATGATTGAATTTAGTTGTTTATGAAGAACCAAGTCACATAATGCTTAGCACGAGAATGGAGCATCGGATTTGCACTTAAATGGACAACACTTAACTTATCACACCATAGAGTAGGTGCACAAGGTAAAGCAATGCGTAAATCATACCGCAAATGTCATATCCATACAATGCTTGATCTGGACATCACTACTTGTTTCTTCGATGACCGAACAACCAGATTACCAACAAATTGTATGCAGAAACCTGATGTGCATCAACAATCATCAAGATCTGAAACCCAAAATTTAATGATGAATTTTTTTTGCTCTAATGTCATTTAATATTTACACAAAAATAAACAAAATGAATATGATTTCCTCGTTGATTTAAGAATCAAAACAATGGTTGAATACATGTGTCTTAACTCATTGTTTTATACATGTGTCTTAACTTGCTAAACTAGGTTCTGGTTGGCAGTAATTGTTCTTATTTATTGTTACTCAATTTTTATAAACGTTTTTAAAATTGTGTATAAATTTCTATAACAAAATCAAGCTAATTTCCCTATTTTTTTCCAAAACATAAACAAAATTATGATTTTATCATTTTTTTTAAACTTATGATGCATAACAAATATAAATTTTGAATATTTAATTAAATATTTTTCATATAAAACTTTTACTTTTTAAATTTAAAATTTTAGAGAATGTAGTTACAAAACATAGTTACAATTTTCTTAAAAAAAAAAAACAAAAAAGGAGAGTATTATCAAATAGCCCCAAAATTATCATGAATTTATCTTTTATCTAGCCACTAATGTTCCGACCCGATTTACAATGCGGTGCTTTCCCAACGTCACTTCAATAATCAAAAGTCAAGTGAACGACTCATGGTAAAAAAAAAAAAAAAGGTTAATGGTGAACTTTGAAGCTAAAGTTGTTGCCCTATCATGCATAGAATATATATTGGATCATGTCACTACATTGGACATCAACCGATTTTAATAAACGAGAAATAAGAAATGAAAATGCTACCAAACATGTTCTAAATGTATCATCTTTCTCTCCCCCGAATCAATGAGACATGGCAAAAATATCTCCAAAGAATAAGCTACTTTGGTTCACAATGTTTCTCCGTGACCAATGAGGTATGTCAACTTCGAGATGCTCTACGCCAAACCCCCCACAAGGTTCTGAGACGGAGCTCAACCCGGGTCTGAGTCGAGACGAATCTCGACTCTCTGAGCGACATCCAATGGAAAAGGGTTGATTGGGAAACAAATGTTCTCACTACCGTTGCAACAAATAATAAACTATAGTACTAAAAAATTGAATTTTCAATTTTTCGTCACAGAAATAAATCGAAACGAGAGAGAACCTTTCCTGCAATACAAAAGTGGAGCTACGTAATAATAAATTCCAGAGGGATGAGAAGTTACATCAAAACATAGATATAACAACAAATACAGAAATGTTACATTTTCCCTCAGATCAAAACCCAATTTCAACATGGAAATAATCAAATTTACGAGACAATTTCTAAATAATCGTATCGTAAACGCCTGCCATATAAAATAATCTAATCGATAAAGGTCTATGAACAACTTAACAAAGAATAGCGGAAGTCAAAATTCATGAATTTCTGGATACCATATTCAACTAAACAGAGGTTGAAAAGAAACAGAATCAGGGGGCAAAGAAGATAGACCAGACCTTGCATTAGAAGTTTACTCCTCTTTGATGCACCATAACTTTCTATTCACCCGCGAGACGGGCGAGTTTAGAGAATGGCTGAAAACAGTCCTGGTCCCGGTCCGGTAGAACAATCATCGAATCTGGGAAGAAGAGCAGAGTAGTCCTGACGCATCTGCCCCAACAGCAGCAAGATCACAAACATTACAAAGCTGTCCTTCCTGGCTCAGCACAAACCGGGTACTGCAGTATGGGCATGATACATCTTTCTGTCCTCGATAAATTGGCACGTACGTGCCCCCACAGATCACAAAGGGGTTTCTGAAATCGTAGTTAAGCTTGGCAGCATCTGTCATATTCCTCTCAGCAGCCTGAAGCACTTGCCTGGCTGCCTTTGCTTGGTTCTCATTGACGGGATTGGTTTCGAGTAGTCGCCTGGCGAAGTTACCTGCAGTAGCAAGGTTCTTAGCCTTAAAGCAGACAGTCATTGCATTCTGCAAGGCAAGTCTTAAATGAGGTAGCTGTAGATTGCAGTGGGTAAAATAGGCTGCAAGTTCCTGTTGGCGTATCGGATCGTCCTTAACTTCTCTCCTCTTGAGCTCCATCTGCAAACCTAATATATATTCTTTGACTATAATAATCAACTCCTTCACCTCATCAACTTCTCTCTTTGACTCCACAACTATTAGTGGTATTGTATGAATAATGCTAAGAAAGAGCTTTAGAGCTTCAGTGAATTTCCCAGAGGTTGTGGCCTTGTAACCAGCTTTCAGCTTCTCTTCCAACTGAGAAAAATTAAAAATGAGTGCAGGGGGTCCTCTAACATTTGGGCTCGCAGACTCGTTCCATCCTCGTTCGACTGCCAGGGTTATCAATGGAGCAGATGAAAATGCACGAAGATGGGTGTGGCTGCCAGCATGAAGGTCGAGAAACATTGATTTCAAAGGCACAAAATTCCTTATTCCAAGTTGTCTGTTCAGCAACCGCATAGCGGTATCAAAATTACCAGCGGCAGCATGCTCGGCAGCAAGAGAAGACCTCTGGATCCAAATCTGGCTGACAGGCATGCCAGGAGTTGGGGCCACAAAAAATGAACGTGCACTGACAGAAGCTTTAGGAGTTTCCGCTTCAGGGGGAAGCTCCAAGTCTTCAAGGTCCCAGCCACCATCTTCTTCATTTTCAGCCACTTCACCATCTTCCAAAATTGCTGTAACGTCCCCATTTGGCAAACCATCAACTTCAACCATGTCCAAATCCTCACCCCAATCACCATCGGCAGTGTCGTCTTCTTCATCGGCAGCACCCCTGGCAACGGTATCTAACCCGCCTTCAAATATGCCTTTCATGACTCTCAGAAGGGGCCAATCACCACCACGCATGACGGGAGAAGGGGGCATCAGGAGAGATGGTACTTTTCCCTCTGGCAAAGCTGGAACATCGTCTCCTAATTCAGCTGCAAGCCGTTCAGCAACATCGTGCAGTCCGTGAACCGATGCTGTGATGTAAGCAAGGGGCAAGTGACCAACATTCTCCAATATCTTAACACGCTCCCGGACATCACCCAAATATAAGGCATTATGAAATTGGCCCATCACGTCATTTTTAACTTCAGCAATTTTAAGCATCTTAGACAACTTTTCAATGTTACCAGTTATGAGATAAAGAAAAGACAGTCTCTCAAAGTTCTTTGTCTTCTGATAGGCATATTCAACAATGCCAGCATTACCTTGACGAAGAGCCTCAACACCCAATCTATACCAGTGATCTTTCTCATCAAGGGCAGTTGCTGATGCAACTGCAATTTGAATGCTCCCACTCTCAAGAGCCAAATTAAACCGAGTTCTCTCATCTTTCACAAAATGAAGAGCAACTTCAGGGAAACCCTTCTGTTGCAAATAACTAATCATTGCTTGCCCACAAAGCTGAGAGTTCTTAATCATGCTCATTACATGGTCAAATTTCTTCTTCAGAAGGTTCAACTTGAAAATATACTCTGTTGCATCAATAACTATAGTTCTATTTTTCCCATCCCGATCCAAGCAGAAGATAGTATTTCCAGAAACCTTTGTGATGTATATTGTGACATCTAGGGTTCTGATTATCCCACTATCTCCATTGGGCAGACAATATTTGATGTGATTTAAAGTTGTATAAATGAAAACACCGTTATCATCCCATGCACCACTTTTTACACGGATCGTCTCATGAAGCGTGCACTGATGCACAAGCTTCTTGCTAGCAATGATAATCACATGTTTGCTAAGCAATGCAACACTCTCCATATCATTGGACCAGACAACATACTTCATAAACGGGGTTTGTAAGTCACCGAGAACAAGTCTTTGCTGGAGATCAAATAAAACCACTCTATCCTCGGCTCTACATAATAAGTTACCTGTTCCTGCATAGAATATTGCATCTGCAGCAATAGGGAGGATACTCTTTTTAACGACTTCATTCTTGATATTCTTGATCAATACTTGATTGTTACTTTTATCTAACACTGCAAACCTGTTACGAGCCACAAAGACTGCCGATCCTCCAACACCTCTCTTTGCATCTTGTAGTACACCATCACCTCTACCATTGCTTTCCTTGGGTATGGAATATAATTCATATGATCCACCCTCCAGATCTGAGCAAATAAGAACAGCATTTTCGGTAGGACTATACGATATAGTCCTTGGGCTCTGATTCAAGCTAGTGGATCCAGGACGTCGAATTGGAATTACTTGAGTATCTCTTTGAGTTGAAAACTCATAGAACCGCAAAAACCGATCCTTGGTATACAAAAGAGCATCCCCACTAATAACAAAGGCAGGTCGTTCTCTCTCCAACTTAAAAACAATCATGCCACTGTCATGACCAGCAGCCAATAGGTTCATCTCAGGATGAGCAGCAAGAATCCAGAACCGGTCGTGCTCACGACGAAATGTCTGGACACCAGTACGCTTTGTAACATCCCACACACGGATGCTCTTGTCCTCCGAATTGGATATGATTAAATCCTGTTTAGCATGGAACATAACACTTGAAACATTATTCATGTGACCCCTCAATGTGTCCACTTCCCAAGCCTTTGTGTCTGGAAAAATTAAACAATCAGCATTTAACAATTTTTAATATCAAAATAATGGCACAAAAAAGAAAAGGAGCCAGCTTGTTTAGCCTTTATCCTCCTTAATGTATGTACTTAGTTTTGCATAAGAATATGAAGAAAAACAAATGAAACCTTGACTAGATAGATACAGTTAAAACGCTTCTTATTATTTGCTCAAAGAAAACTATTCAGTTGACTTGTCTAGGATTCATAAAAGAATTTTCTTACTATCCAAGAGAATATTCAAACAGAAAGAACAGTAAATGCATGAAAGCTAAAATTTTAAGTAGTTTACCATTCATTCGCCACAATTTCACTTGCCGGTCATCAGCTCCTGAGACAATCAAAGGCAGAGTTGGATGGAAAGAAGCCCAGTTGACCCCACGGTCATGACCTTCCAATACATATTTAACCACAGCATCAACACCTCCAAAAAGATCTGTATTCATCTGACTCAACCGCAAAATGTCATCTGCAGGGGACACTGTCTTCTTTCTCAAGGCACCAATGTCCCAAACACGAACAGTCTGATCTAGGGAGGCAGACACAACAAGATCATCTTTAGGGTGGAATGAAGCACACATAACATAATGATTGTGGCCGGTCAACACAGAAATGCAAGTACGAGACTGCCAGTTCCATATACGAATCGTTTGGTCATCACTGGCACTCACAATCCATGGATACTCATGGTGAAATTGCACAGTGCGGATATAATCAAGGTGCCCAAGAAGAGTAAACAGGCATCGGTGTGTCTTATAGTTCCAGACTTTAATTTTGTAATCATCCCCTGAAAGAGAGAGCTTTTTCAACTTATGGCAAATTCCATTCTCACAAGAAGAGATATTGCTATTAGCGTAATTCATAGTTACTATATTGCAGAAGTGCCACGATATAATGAAACTAAGGATAAAAATCAAAACATAATGAAACAATTGAACCAAATTCTAGGACATTGGCCATTACGCAAATGCTTAATCATGCTTGTGCTACAACTCAAAGAAAAATAAAACAAAAACATTATTGCGTTAGCATCTCAAATACTGAACCAATTATGCTATGACTCAAACACACACGCACCATAACCCAGTAAAAATTTCAAATACTCACTTATCTCTCCCCACAACCCTGTAAGATACGATTTAATGGAAAAGATTACCATGTTTTTTCCCCTAAAATATCATTAATATTATATGCACTGCTCACAGCCAAGGAAGATGTTATGTTGGGAAAAGGGCAGCTTCAGAATAGATCTCTTAACATCTGACACATGAAGGTAATCCTTAATTGGCAAATACTACTCTGGCATTGACAAATTCAGACCGTCAAATTGGTTATGTATGAGCTTCAATTCTCTTGCATCTGCAAACATTAAGCTAGGATCCGCATTTTCTGGTATCACTGAGCACATTACTGAACCCCTAGAAAGAACACACTGGGATCTACCAAAATGCAATGCAATAACGACCAACTGAGACACGACCAAAATTTTCTATTAAACAACACTAGATCCAGGTGAAATTTAGAGAATCTCATCTCCTCAAGGGACAGTGGGATTATACGATATTCATTATATTATCAAAGGCCCAAGAGTCCTTGAGAAACTCAATAAAAAAATGAAATGAATGGAGATTCGGAAACAACAAATATGTACCTCCGGAAACAAACAAAGGCTGAGATTTATGAAAATGAACACCACGAACAGGCCCATCGTGTTCGTCAAATCTATCAATAAGAGTGCCCATCCGGTAGTCCCATAGCTGGATCACACCACTGTGAAGACTCGCAAGGATCCAAGGCCTCTTACTATGGAAACTCAGCCCCTTCACTCTATTACTCTTCGTCTCGAACTTCGTCAGCATCTTGTCCGATCACAAAAACACACCAAACCTCTCTACAAAACAATTCCCCGAAAATCATCAACAAAACTACAAATCCAAACACCTCCACCCTCCAGATGGGCCGAATCAAACTTTCCCATTTCATCAAAAATCGCTTAAACAATTAAGTAACACTCAATGCAAATTACACTAAACAAAAAAGCTCAAGTCGAGGGGAGGTCCAGCATTTCCCCGTAAAATTCACGACCCATTCCATAAAAACCCGAAGCAAAATCATTCCCAAAACAAGCGACGGCAAGAGATGTAAGGATCTACAGCAACAAAAGAAAAAACAGCAAACAGAAATCCCCACATTGAGACCAAGAGCGTTACCTCAGATCTGACGAGTATGGAGGGGGATCCAGCAAACTGAAGATTGCAGCCGATCACCGGCAGCACATATTACGGAAACGGAGGGATAGAGAGAGAGATCGAGGCCGGAAAGGAGAAGAGAAAATGGGAAGAAAAGGGCTGAGAGATCTCTCACTCGGATGGATGATGGATCTGCTTCGGTTTGATCTCTCCAAGTAAAATTGAGAGGAAGAAGAAAGTGCAAACGAGACAGGATTTTGCTAATTTAAGAGGGTCAGAATTTCAATTTCATAATTTTCAGAGGATGAAATTTTCATTTTATTAAATTTACGTGATTTTTATTATTATTATTATTAATTTTTACTTCGCGGAATTGGGTGTTGCGTTACTGTTCTTCAAAATTATAATTCATTGCGTTATGTTTATGCATGGCTTCAATCTAAAGCAAAGCCTTAACCGAAGGTGGTTTAGCAACGAAATGGTTTGATTTTTTTTTTTTTCATTTTTTAAGCTTCATCTTGAGAAGTTCAAGGTTATACCTGTTTATTTAGTTCCGTAATTAAATATTATTTTGATACTGCACTTTCGATTTTGGTTCATTTTGATTTTTTGTATTTTCAAAATCAAATGTCTATTTTAGTTTTTATATTTTTGATTTTTTGGTTAGGTAAGAGTCTTTGGTCATATACTTTTAAAAAGTGATTATTTTAATTTTAATTTTTATCTTATTTCTTTTGGTCACAATTTTAGCATCATGATACTTCATTCTTTTTTTTAATGTAGTCATAAATTTATATTACTGAGTTTCCACTTTGACTAAATTTTTATGTAAAAATTTGTAAATATAAATTAAATTAATTACTTTTTAAAAGTACAGTTTGAAATAAATATTATACACCTTGAACAACTCACATTAAAAAGGTTGAATTCAAAATTTCATCCTTAAAAAAATGTCTCCCTGCTTATATGAGATAGGGATTAAAATTATTAAATATGTTGTAAAAGTGTACTTGTAAAAACTTTAGGTACTCGTAAAAAATTGCTTACAATATAAAAAGGTTGTTTGTATATCAAAATTTCTCTCGATTAAATATCAACACCTTAGAACGGCAAGCAGCCAAAGCGAGCATAGCTTAGCGGTAATTGGTATAGACCTCCAACCAAGAGGTTATGAGTTCGAATCCCCTCCCCAACATGTTGTACACAAAAATGAAAAAAAAAATCTTTAGAACACCAAGTTGGCATGAGTTTAGAACTTAGAAAGTAATAAATTTTCCCTAAATTTAGACAGTTACGTAATCCTTAAATGATAGACATAGTGTGATATGTAAATGTTAAATCAGACTGACAAGAAAGACTTATTAGACAAAAAAGAAATAATAATAAAACCCAATTCAAGACTTATTAGACAAAAAAATAATAATAATAAAACCCAATTCAGCGATAATTTATGTATTTTCAAGTTAATGTTTATTTATGTGATGAAAAATTACTCCAACAACTTAAAAAAGTTATTTTTAAAAATTGTAGTATGATAAATAATATATTGAATGAAATAAATTAAAATATATTTATATGGTGAGTAAAAAAAACAATTTTAAAATTCATAATAAATTCGAGTTGATTCAGTTGAACTTAAATTTATTTTAGGTGGATCATTGAACCAACCAATAGAATTTTCATTTATTTAAAACAAACCTAATCCAAATTATATGAATCGGATTGAATTGATTAGATTAGAACTTTTTTCGCTTCATCCATGAGACATTTAAAACTTCAGTTTTAGAGGACCCTTTCTACATTACTATAGGATATATGCGTTTATATCTTGTATACAACTATAAGATATATACACATATAAGATATATACACATATACAATATATATCTATATATACGAATATAATCGGGAATACTAAGAATATGAGACATTTAGAACTTCAATTTTCTATACACATAAACAAAATATATCCCCATATATACCAATCTTAACGGAAGACTAATAATTACAAATGATATGGAGGACCATTTCTACCGAACTATATATATGTATACACATATAAGATATATTCACATATACAATATATACCTATATATACGAATATAATCAGGAATACTAAGACTGTGAGACGTTTAGAACTTCCATTTTCTGTACACATACATAAAATATATCTCCATATATATCAATCTTAACTGAAGACTAATAAGTATCAATGGTAAAAACAGAAGATGAGGAGACGAGGAACGCGCTGAACGGCGTCGGAAACGTTTAAAGACATCGACGGAAAGTTTATTCGGCGACGAAAATTGAAGGAATAAATACATCGTTGACGGAAGCACGCTGCACGACATCGGAAACGTGGAACGAGGTCAATGGAAAGTCTATTCGGCGACGGAAAGAAGAAGATCTCGATGGAAAGAAGAAGGAAAAAATCGATAGTTGATGGAAGCTTTGAAGAAGTACACAGATGGTATGCACTTCAATGTTGTCGACGTTGATGAAGGTATGCACGAAAAAAAGGAAGACGCCGGAGGAAAAAAAAATCAAGGTTGGAGAAGGAAGCACACAAATTTGGAAGTTCTTAATTGGTGAGAGAATAAAATCTTTTTTGAGTGAGAGATTTGAGGAATTTAGGTTGAATAATTGAACGGGGCCCACAATAATTAAATGAATATAATAACAAATTAAGGATTCAAATCTTTTAAATTTTAAAATTATAATAAAATAAAAAGCAATAAATAAGGGTAGAAACGGTATTAGAATAAAATCCTACATGAAAAAATCTAAAAATGTAAATTTAGAAAACTAAAGACATTTATGAAATTAAGAATTAAAAATAGCCCTCCCAAGATATTATCTCATTTTAAAATTACACACAAATGTTTGAAAGACGTTTTAAAAGTACACACAAATGTTTGAAAGTACATGAATCAAAATGAACGTAAAGTTGAGTAACTAAAATAGTAGTTAAACCTAAGGTAGTTGACATCCAAGAGTCTAGAAATCGAGATATAACATCCTTAAATAATTATTTCCTTCTACACATATATCTCGAGGATACCTAAAAATATTTAAATAGAAATGTACTCTTCAAAATATGTAACCTTACAACCCACATAGTCGTGGTAGGAGGGTAGGAGGGAAGATTCATTTCTTGTTTATGATATGGAAAAACTATTAGAAAGTTAGTTGAGTATCTTCCATTTTATAACAACATAATAACAACATAAATGAAAGTAATAGGCTATAAAAATTAACGACAAAGAATGAGGACAAGAACAACACAATGATCGTACCTTTTTGAGTGCTGCAGCTTGCATGATTCATTTTAATTGTTCAGGTTTAGAGTGTAGATGGAGAACTTTCATGGTTGCTTTTGTTACAACAGCAAACTCGAACTCGAGCTACTGCGTCTTGCCCTGAAGCAACTGGACTATCTCGTCTGATCTTGATTGGATTCCTTTTAGATACTCGGTGAGAATGCGCTGCTGGTAAGATCCTCCCTCCTGAAAGAGGACATGGAGAAAGATGACGGGTGTAAAAAGCATGAACGATATAATTGAAATATAAATCAAACAAAAAAGAAACAGAGAACAAAAGACCGAAATCTGCCTTACTGTTCGTATTAGAGTCCGCTCGATTCGTTTCTTAATGACGCCATCCAGTTCATCTGGTAAAACGTCACCATTCCCGATCGTCATTCCATTAATCAAAAGCTTGTTCCACTCTTCTTCAGGAGCTGCAAGACATCATGTTTCTATTGGTTAGATAGGTATGCTGGAGATGATGGAAGGTTGGAGGCAGAATATCTGATGAGTGATAGACAAACAAACAACTCCATAGAAAGGTTAACGTTAATCTGTTCCCCTTGCAAAATTGATCAACTCCAACAACTGTACAATACAACTCAACTAATACAAGCAAAAGCTACTCTTTTTCCTTTTTAATAACTAGGAGTTGAGCATAATTGACGAGTCTTAAAGATAATGGTTGGTGTAAACGTAGTGAGAAGATCAAAATAAGGCATTTCAATGTTAACCTCAAAATGTATATGCAAGATACTACACACCTTTGATTATGGTTTCTAAAAACAGTTCGGCTTTCAAGACTTCCTCTCCTGCAAATAGAAATCGGATTATTTCAATACCAAAGCAATATATAAATGATGAAAGTAGAATATTTAAAAGCAGAGGTACTTAGCACTCACCAGATTTAGTATTCACTGAGCATTAAATTAAGGATTGGTATCTCCCAAGACATTTCATAGCTCAAAGGTTAAAAACCGGAGGGATATTTACAAGTAGTTTAACTTGGGTTGTAACTGCTAACCGGTTGGTTGAACCCATGGGTTTTTACATGCCTAAACATTGGTGTTATAATTAACACTTCAATAAACTCTACTTCGCACTGCTTTTAGTTTCCTAACTACTCTATTCTTTTCTGGGGCTTCTCTCCCCTCCTTTCGTAAATTTCATACATCAATGAAATGTTTATCAAAAAAAAAAAGAAAAAGAAAAAGAAAAAGACTAACCTATTCTTTTTTGAAGTTATACATTCTTCTAACATTATAGATATGCATTCTTCTTGCATTATAGATGACCAAGTATCAGTGACAACACTTTCCATAAGACTGCATGTGTTCAATGACAAGCTCAGAACGTCACATACAAACTCGTTCCCTGGGCAGGTTATTTCTTGATCATACTGAAGTAATTGGGGTACAGTGGTAAATAACATGTCTCCATGGAAAAGGTTACCTTTCTTTGCATAACTTCTCTTAGAAAGAACTCTCGATGCATAGAGTTGCAAAACCTTTTGTAACATAGCCTCTAGCCCTGGCTTGTCTCCATCTTCTTTTGCCTGAACCAAATGAACAAGATCAACCATTCAAGGCATCATAGAACAAATGCTCATAAAAACTAAACATAAGGTGAAGAATTAAAATAAAGCGAATAAATCCATCTATAGTTCTTTATTAAAAGGAAAAGAAAAAACAAAACAAAAGAAAAGTCCATCTGTAGTTGGACGTGGCCTCAAATTATATGTAATCACAAGTCTTTTGCACGGAATAATTAGCATAAATAGAAGCCAATGTCTGAAATGACATAGGATGCGATCCCATCTATATAATCATAAACAATGTTTCTGTACTGGTATGATGGTTGCGCATCTGAAATGAAATAAACATACAAGTACCAGAACAATAGGTTTCCAAGACCAGATGCATTCGATTTTAAATGCCAGCTTAGTGAAGGCTATGATGCGTTCAGGCACACTAATCTTATCTCATAAATTTCATAAAGATGAGAATCAAAACAATGTAAAAAACTTACTTGGCGTAGTTGTGCACTAACTTCAGCGAGGAAACCTTCATCTAGTTGCCCTTCTTGCTCCCGATGGATTATTTCCTAATCATCAAATACACTATAAGAAAATTTGATCAAACTAAATCTGATATAACAATCAAGACAAATTTTCCAAAAGGACATGATTTTAATAGCTTACTTTACGACAACTAAATCTCAATAGGAAGAAAATAAAAAAGAATCCTCAAAGGTATATAATATTATTGGCACTGTTTATTTTGATGTAGGCAAAACTGGATGGCGCAAGATACAGACCAATGTCCATAGGCTATTCACAAGGAGCTCCATATTCAACCCTTCCACAGTTAGCAAGTATATACAAGCTTAATCAAGGTCATGAGATAAGGACACACCGTACCAAATATTAGACATACCTTTTCCATTAGCTTAAGAGCCTCAGGATCCCTGGGGGGCCAAGTTATCTCTTCCACTTCGTCAACTACAGGTTTTAGAATCTCCTTGAGAATATCAGTAGCTGATTCTATTTTTTCCTGTAGAATTGACATTACAAGAAAATAATAAACATGATGACTCGAGCAATCTAATACTATTCTTTAATGTGTGTGTAAGAGAGAGAGAGAGAGAGAGAGAGGCACCTTAGTTTTGTGAACAAGGTGATCCACTATACTCATTACTGAGACAGCCAATTCCTCGTAATCTCTCTGAGAGAGAGAAAAAAAAAAGAACAAAATATTGCTTACAAAAGCATGGACTAGTGAGAGTTCAAACAAAAGAAATAATGCCTAGTAATTATATTTAAAAAATTGAGTAAAAACTGAAACCATGCTTTATCATCCTCTGATTTGCATGTATCAGTTCTTGCTGCTAATCGAATCCAGAAACCCTCATTGAAAGCAAGGACATTTTGAAGGACAAGTTTCTGAAGCTGTCCACACACACAAACAGAGTAAATAGTTAGCATTAAATCCTCGTACACTTGAAAAGAACTGGTGAGAGTTGAAAACAATTTAGAACTTTACAATGCGAGACACCATTATTAGGATGCCTCATGTCCACAAACAAACTCATTTAAAAATATTGTCATATCATAAGCTGAATTCTAAATCTCATATGGTGGTCCATAGGAAAAGGTCAACCAATTATACAGATAATCTAATTCATACACGGTCTAACTGGATTATAAACTGTCATGTTGCAACCAGGCCAATTATGAAAATGATGCTTATTTCTATAGCTCACTAAAAAGGAAGAGTGATATGGGAAAAAAAATGAGATATATAAGAAAAGAACTTTAGAATAACGACGATCACAAATCAATAAATAGTAAACAGTAAGGAATTTAGATTTTAAACCTTCCACAATAGACAGCAAGGAATTTCACTTACCTCATGTGAACTTGCATTCCGTAAGGCATCTATGAGCCTATCTACTTCTACAGTCTTCTTGAATGCTTCCTCAGCATCTTGATTGACTGCATATATTAAAGTTCTCCTGTATTAGATCCAAACATGCAAATTTACTTCCGATGGTTCCATCAGTTGGAAGCAAGAATGGAAGATGATCAGTTTTAAGATAAACTATATGTTTTAGATATTACTGTGTAGGCTATCAATTGCCCCTTCTTTCTCATTTGACTTCCCCTGGAGATCTAAGATTGCTAGGGCTAGTGTGGAGTCTTCGCAGCAAGAAACGATCATCTCTTTTAAAAGTTACATTTTACTTTTCCAAGTAAAAGGAATAAGGCCTTTGAAGAAAATATGAGCGAGTAATCCCCTCACAAACTAGAGAACTGAGGAAAACCTCATATGGGCCCTAGTGTACAGCTAGCCCATTCGCCCCCTCCAAGAATTCTGAATGAAGATAGGTTAGCTAATACTAGATTACTATTTTGATATCCTAGCTTTGAAACATAGCAACCTCACCAGTCATTACTGAAACTATTTTTTCCTTTGTCTATTTCTTGAGGATATTACCTAAGCTATTCTGGTCAATATCCTGTAGGAGAAAAAAAAAAATCCACCGTGAAAATCTCAAGCAGATTTCAGTGAGAATTCAATAGATCAGGCACTATACTGGTAACCAATATGGGATGAAGGAAAGGATGCACTTGCCTTACCACTTTTCTACCATTTATGACATGTAACAAAGATCCTCCACGGAAAGTAAACCAATATTAATTCCTAACCACCTTTATACTTCCTCAGACTCTGACATGTTGTGTTAAATGTTGTTCTAAACAACGCCCATATTTAACATAATGGCATATAAATGATCCGTACCCACATGTCTAACAAAAGATTTGTTATTCTGCCTCATTTTGCAGCAAAGAAGAACTTTATCAGATTGGATGGAGTTGAGCGTATATTCAGGGCGAATGCTACTCAAATATCTAGCGAGTCTTCATCCAATCATCATGGAAATATTGTCCAGTGACTTCCATTATCTTCTTCCATTTGACCCCAAAGACGTATAATCTTCTATACTCTCGGTCTCCATCTTTTGCTAAATGTTCATTCCATCTTCTGGCCCTTAGATGCTACCTTATCATAGGATTTCGTACAGGAGGCAATCAAGGAATTGAAAAAATCCCCAACACTCAACAAAAATCTAACTTGTCACTACTGGACGTTGTCCCTGTAAAATAACCCCTTTGGTAGTTTCTAAACGCAGGTTGAACAATGGATTCCCCATGCCCAGTCTTCCTAAAAAACTTCACATCAGAGGATTTAACATTAATCAGGCAGCGTATCAGCAAAACGCTCCCCCTTTCATATGTAAACAATTTCCTCCTGGTAGTTTTCCTATATTAGCCTAATACCTTTTTCTTTATCACACACCTCTGAACTGAGAATAGCTTTTCCGCCATGGAGAAACTCAAAGGATTAATTAGAAGAGGAATATAGAATTAGTAAAAACAAACGTAGAGGAATCTGAGAGGAAGATAGAGAAAGCAAAGCCATTAGTTAACTTTCTCAGACTCAAATACAGAACGAGGTCGTTACAAGTAAAAATTAGAAAGCGTGTGTAAAGAATAAAAATGCAATTCCAAAAACTAAAGAGAACCAACAAGCGTGCTTCACTACAATTACAACTACCAGTAAAAACTTTGGCCTCAGACCTATTACCTCCTTTTGACGTTCATAGAAGTTAATGGAAACGCTTTGAGATTCCATATCCTGAAAACTTCAACGTTCCATTTCTGAAAATCTGAAATCTAAAACAAGGGATGATGGAAAACAATAATAATACAACGTCAATTAAAGAATTCATGCCTATAATAACTCGTTCAATTATGTGATTTCTGAAAATCTGAAATCTAAAACAAGGGATGATGGAAAACAATAATAATACAACGCCAATTAAAGATTTCATGCCTATAATAACTGGTTCAATTATTTGCCCACACACACACACGTAGAGAGAGGGGGAATATTAGAAATAGGTTCACAATCAACTAGCCAATCACGATTATGTACACAAACATAATCTTATTTTTCCATGCTTGGAAAGAGGACTGATTTTTATATTAGAACGAAAACAAACGCAAAGTTCAGTTCACCTTTGTAGATTCAGCATATTCAACAATATTCATACCAGTTAACTCAAAATTGCTAACCTCGTTTCTCGGCAATCAATCAAATAAGAAGAAAAAAATTCCAGGAACCAAAACACTAAAAAAAAAAACGAGTAGAATCCTCAATATAAAACCAACGCACAACTCAATTCATCAATGTATACTAAGACATTAAACGGTCTTCACACCAGTTAACTCAAAATTGCCTAACCGATGCAAAAACTAGGTCATCTCGGTCATCTCGGCAACAAAAGAAGTAAAAGAAAACAGAAAACGAGGAATTAAAAGATCAAAAACCGAGCAGAATTCTGGATAAATTGTATACGCAAATGATAGAGAACAAGAGAGAGAGAGAGAGAGAGAGAGAGAGAGAGAGATACCAGGCGATGAGAAGACGAAGCAGAAGAGAGGCGAGCGAATGGAGGAGGAGAGGCCACGAAGGACGCCATTGAAGTGGAAGCAGAGCAGTGTACCGAGTGTGGCGGGAGAAACGGCTAAGAACCGCTCGTTCAAGTCTACCCAAATCCTGAGCTACTGACACCATGGGCCTGACATCACTCTAGGCCCAGCCCAGCGGCCCATCTTCTCCTTATTTTATTGCGCTCGAATATTAGCACAAGAATTTTTTTTATTCGTTTAAATCCTATTTAATAAACTCAATTATAAATTAATTATTTTGGGTACGTTTGGTAAACAATTCAGATTCTCTTTTTTCGAATTCTGTAATCCAGTCTGTGAAAATTTTGAAAAATAATATTTTTATGTTTTTAGTGTTTTCCGATTTAAAATTTTGAACTTTAAGAGGAAGAATCCGATTAAAAAATATAAATTTTTTTATAAATATATAATTTTGCATGTTTATAATGCTAGAGCAGCAGGTATAGTAAGCAAAATAATACAATGTGGGAGGATTTGGTCAAGGAGATGCGAAAATAATCCCAAATGAATTTCTAAATCTGCGGAAAGCTTGTGTGGTATTTCTATTATTAATAATATTAGTACACTATTTAGTTTATGTATTTTTTTAGTACAATACGTAGGGTGGGAGATTAAACTCACAATCTGATATATGTCAATTATACTTGCTTTAACATTTAGTTAATGTATTTGTAATTATATAGAAATAAGAAAAATGTATTGCAGTAATTGTTATATATATCACTCCTATTACAATTCCATAAAATCTCTAATAAACACAATATTAAATAAAAAAACATTTTTTATTATGATTGATTTTTTCCTCTGATTTCCATAAGTAAACGAATGCATTGAAGATTTAAATCTCGATTTTTCTATTTATAATAAATAATGATGTGACATTCAAAATCTCAATTAAAACAAATTGAACAAATCATAAATAGGTAAAACAAATACATTAATTTAAAATAATTTAGTGCATAAGACACGTATTATTTTATTTTTGTATTTGTTTTTTTTGAGGTGGAAGATTCAATCTCTACTTGTTGTACTACAAAAAGGTAGATAAAATACCAAAATTTAAATGCTATCTCAGGCTAGATCCATTCTTCGGTACCTTGACCAAAATGTAATTCAATTAATAATTTTTTAACACGTGGAATATGGTTGACCAACAAATCTTGATCGACCAAATTAAGAAAGACTGATTTGTAACACTTTAATATCGCACATAAATAAAATAGGATGCTAGATCAATATTATTACAAATTCATATATATAGATCTAAAACAAACACAATAATTTTTTATTTTCGAACATTTTTCTATGATAAATATCTTATTAGGGTTGATGAGTTGTCACTTCATAACAAGCATCCTCCCATGTGAGGAAAATCATTGGGAAAGAGCAAGCATAGTTGTAATTTGTAAGTGACATTATATTATTATTCCTTTCTTAATTATCTCTTCAAAATATATTTTGCACTTCTCTCTACGTGTGTGAAGATTATTCAAATGTTGCGCTTGAAAAGGTGAAGTTTGTCCTTTAGCTCTCAAAATTGACTGTTTAATATTCAAAATCCAATTTATGTTTTTTCTTTGTGTTATGTTCTATGAGATGAGAGGGTCGAGCATTGGGCATGACAATTTAACTATAATCTTGTAAAACTCTCTTTTTTATTTTTTATTTTATTAATTTAAGAGATTCATATTCATATAAGAAGTGATTTTGATGGTTGGAAATTTAAATGGTTATTTCTTATTTATATCTCGCCATACGAGTCTTTTACATTTCTGTTTAAAAGGAAAAAAAATAGTCTACCATATTAGATTGTCTTGTCACTAAAGTTTGAGCTAGTTCTTCTAATTTTATACTATTTACTAGGATTTTTGTTGACTAGTAGGCCAACTCACGATGTTTTAAATTCAAATATTATTTTATGAGTCAAATTTTTATTAATTCAAAATTTGTATTTTTACATATCAAACACAAACTTTTTAATCATAAAGTTTCAAATATATTTTATTTTGGTCTCTAAAATTTTAAAATATAATTTATTTTAGCGTTGTGAATATTTTAAAATCAATGATTTTGGTCATTCAAATTTCAACCTACCTATTTGAATTATTGTGATTTTTAAAAAAAATGATCATTTTTCTTTTTTACTGTTATTTTGTCACTTAATACTTCCTTACCCCATCTATACTTCACATGACTTATGAAGTCTTAAAACATGTCCATGTCACATCTATAGGGATCCCTTAGTTTTTGTTTAGTAAACACGAAGTGAAAATATCTAAACATACGACCTCATTTCTACGTTTTTAATTTACCAATTTTCCATATATTTTTCCTCCGGCTTTGAATACACAATTATTAAAAAAAAAAAAAAACCCAATACAACAAATGGGAGGTAAATAGGTCGAATTCGAACTTCTAACCTCAAACAAAGGAGTAGATACTAATTATCGCTAAGTTATGTCTATTTTATTTGTGACAATCACATAGACTTTTAGACAATAAATTTAAAAATAATTTTGGAATAATTATTACACCGTTTTTTAGCATTATATTTTTTCACTACACTACAAAGAGATTAACCGTCCGTATGTACTTGAATTTATAAATATTAAAAAAATTGTATTTTTTTTTCCTAGCTAGGAAAAGTCAAATTTGACTTGTCACATTATTGACCATTTCTTTAGGTTGAACTTCATTATTAAACACGACATGCTATTTGAGATGGGTCCAAATATAATTTGTCATGCATGTCACAATCAAATATGTGGATAAAATTAGCTTGATCTCGAATTTATCTAAGATGTGGATGAAATTTCGTTTGATGGATATTTTTGGAAAATTAAGAAACTTATAAATATTACTTTAATAAATTTTTTTTATTTTTATATAAGTTATAAATTTCATTTTTAGTATATTATATTTATATTTGTGAATCTTTTATGCTTTTTATAATCTATTGATATTTTTGGTGGGTTGAAACTATCATTTATCCTATTATATATGGAGGTTGAACCCTTCAATTTATAGAAATGTTAATTCTATAACGTAGCTGAGGTATTTTTATTCATTAATATTTTCGCTTTAATTGTAAAATGACTAAAATGGTATATTAAATTATTATTATTTTCTTAAGAATAGAACATCAAATACATTATTTTAAATGTAGAGATCTCAATTTCAAGAAAATTTCTAAATAAATGTGGAGAAAATTTCTAAATAAATGTGTTCAAATGTTTACGTGGCTGCATATTTATAAAACATTTATAAAAATTTTAAAAAAATCAGTAAAATATATATTTAGCCGAAAATTTTATATTATATATAACAAAAATATCTTATAAATAGTTGACACGACACACAACCCATCGGAGCCATATTAGCATTGATCGATTTAATAATATTTGCATGCAATATATATATAAACTTGACGTGACACGTGTGTGACTTCTATAATTTGCAATTAAATAAAATTACAATAATAATTATTATGTTATTAGGTGAATCCAAGACGCCACACATCGTAACTCTACCCAGCCATATGGATCGGGTTATCAAGGATTAGGCAAAGGTTGAGAGCACTAGGCCGATCTCATGCGCCCTAATTCAGGACGTTGAGCATGCTTAGGTGGTTCATACAAGGGACAATCTGTAGGTAGGATGCTGACACTCTCTATCCAAATTGTGGTATGCACTCGACATTGTCGCGCCCCTCTATTATCGTACACAGGGGAAGGAGAATGTTGCAGATCTCTACGACCCCGAGGCACTGCCTATCGCCTTTTGTGTCTACCTCACACCTTCTAAAGTCACTCTATATATAAGAAAAGGAACAACTCTAATCGAGGCAAGTAGATTTTTTCTACACGACTCTTTGTGATAACTCGACACACAATCTTAAGCAGACTCTCACTCTCGAGATTATTGCTCTTTCCACTCTACTTGCTCCATACTTGTTTACTCCAAACTTGAATTCTAACTTAAGCTTCATAGTGTATTCAGCAGAGCATCACACTAGTGCTAATTTTTTCTGTACAGGTAGCCTAGAGCTTGAAGATGAAGGCGTAAATGACACCTCCGTGACACCTATGTGGCGTTTGCTAAAAAATTAGCATCATCAACAACAATAATAAAGTTTAAGTACCAATCTTTATACTTTTAGCTTTGGTTTATTTTGGTTCAAGTATTTTCAACTTTTGTTAATTTAAGCTCTTATACTTTCAAGATCCCTATCGTTTTTAAAAAGTGATCGATTAATTGGTCTTATTTGCAAAATTTTAAGACAATTTTTATACCCAGTGAAAACTATTTAATAAAAATTTATAATTACATTTCAAAACTTTAGTGAATGAAGTGTCAAGCTAAAATTATTATGATTGAAATAAAAGAGATAATAATAAAAATAAATAGATCAAAATGATACTTTTTTGAAAGTACACAGATTAAAATAGACGTTTTGAAAATAGAGTAATAAAATTAAAAATACATTAATTAAAATAGACATTTTAGAGTAAATGAACCAAAATGAAAGAAGTAAAATAATATTTGTCGTATAATAATAATGATAATACATTTTATTGGTAAGACAACCCATTTGAGATCTCTCCTTCAAAATTAAAAAAGGACCCATTTAGAAAGAAAGGTCCAAACCGTACAATAATGTATAACTTCACCCAAATTCAAAAGTATCATTTTTGGCCTTTACCTTTTTATAGACTAGTTAGATTTTCGTGCGGTTTATAAATTTTGGAACATAATATTTTTGTGGTAAAACTGTGTGTATATATATATAAAAATTAAGAATTCTTAAAAAAAAAAAACTTATAAAAGTAATTTCATGATATGGACTATTAAAGTTAAGGAAATATTTCTTTATTTTAGATTAAGTAATTATTTAATATAATTATTGAATTTTTTCTTAATTAAAAGGTGTGATTTTTTTTTCCTAACACAAAAATGTATACACCAATTACCACGGAGCTATGCTCGCTTTGGTGAATTATGTAGTAGTTATGGAGTAGTTATTATTAAACATTGAATGATTTTTTTTTTATTCTATAGATTTCTGGCCTTCTATGTTTAAAAATATGTAAAGTCTTTAGTTTTTGAAAAAAAATGCTATTTTTATTTTATGAATTTGTTCTTATTTATGACACAAAACAAATGTTTTCTCTGTGTAGATTCTAAAAACTAAACTTTAAAATTCTGTCAATTTTTTAGTTTATTAAAAAAATTTGCCTCTTATTTTTATTTTTATTTTTATTTTCTATAAATTTCTTATTATTATTGTTTCCTATAATACTTCAAAAGTATTAACAATATATTATTCATAATATATTCAATCTAGGAAAGTAACATATTAAACAAATTTGAAAAAAAAAAGTTAATAATACCATAAAATTGTATCATTACAAATTTTACAAAAAATAAATCATATGCATAGTATACAAAGTTTTCTAGTATGACGACATATTGAAAAAGGAAAAAATCATCATCAGGAACATTGTTTTAAGAAAATATTTGAAGTTAATAACATTGTATAAGAAATTTTGAACGACAACGTTGTATTGAAAGTAAATCTATTAAAATTTAGAAATATAATATGAATAGTAAAAAATGTTGAATATAAATTAGTAAATAATTAGTATGAAATATTTTGTTTGAATAATAAACATAAAGGGTTTTAGAAAATAAATTAAAGTATCCAAATGATTTAGGACTTGCATTTTTTTTTATTCAAACGTAAAGGGTTTTTATTGATTTTGGTTTGAGAGGATGATAGGGTATTAGGTTTTTGGTGATGTTCACCCTTTTTAATAAACGAAAAGATCTTTCATGAAGGGATATGATCAAAACTTATTTCATAACTTTTAAATATGAAAAAAAAAACTTATCTCGTAGACCAATACGAACCAAATAAAATTGAACCGAAACATCCTTAACCATTTAAAATAGGACATTAGAGGCTCAAGTCTATATATATATAATTGATCAACAATTAAAAAAATAAACCTCCCATCACAGATATATGACGCCAACGTCGTCTTCCTTGTCTCTAATGGAAGTCTCCTATTTTCACAACTCTCACTACTTTCATTTTCTTTCATCATTATCAATTACTTGCGCCACCTGTTTTTGCACAACCACACAATTGTGAAGGAAGTTTTTCAGTGTCTTGAACATGAGTTTTGAGTAAAATAAAAAAAATACAAGAGTTTATTTTATTTTATAGGTAGTTTGCAATCACACATCTATGCATCGTCACTTTATCGAACGGTCGCATATCTTTTAGATTAATTTATCTGAACAGATATCTTCGAATAGTTGTTGTGTCCTGTAGGAGTTTCAAGGATAAAATAGATATATATTAAAAAGTGGGGGACAAAAATGGAATACAAAGATTCTCCAACGTAATCCCATTTTTTTAATCTCAAATTTCAATCAAATTTTTAAACGAAATAAGTAAAATAAATTATCGGTCAACATGTATGGTTACTTTTTTTTTTCTATTAATTGAAAGATTTCACAATGATATTAAATTTTTACATTATGGAGATTTTTTTAGGGACATAAATAAAATGAAAATTAAATAAAAAAATTATTTTTTTCTCAGCGTTCATCTGGTTCCAAATCCCGCGTAGGAAAACGGTCCATTCTTCAACCTTGCTCCATTCTACCTTCTTTCCCATCCATGATGAGGTGAACTAGAGATTTTGTCCCATCAACAAAATACAGATAATAATCTAACTATTATATCTTAATTAACTAACGGTCAAATTAGATTATTGGAAGCAATTCTCACTGTACACGTGACACACGTCAATTGGGTGATGAGGAGTACAGGTGGCCTTTGTCCATAAGTTTGAAGTTTCATTACCTCAATTCTATTTTATACATCCGAATTGACGTCTTGTGTGGCTGAGCCGACCAAGTGTCATATAGGTATGTTCTCATTAATCCAGATGAATTGACTTGCTTCACTTCGACTCAGTTCCAGACTTCGACAGACTCCATGATAACACGTAAGGATTCACAGCAACTTTAAAGAGCCGTTAAGGTACTGTTGGGAATGTTGTCGGGGAAGTCATCTATAAATAGACTCATTCTCTCCATTTTCAGGTGCACCAATACTAGATTATCTTTCAAGTTTAGTTCAGCCAGCTACTGACTTTAGCATTGGTGTGTGTTCTGTTTTGCAGGTCACCCGTCCAGCTCATCTCTCGAGCAGTTCTTAGTTCGAGCCGAACTTCGTGGAGTTGATCATTTTTCTGATCAAACATAGATCATGGACCTTCAATGGTCAAATAAACAGTAATTTCAATCTCATGGACCAAAAATGTATTTTTATCGTAACTTTTTTTCCTTATACGTTGATAGTTTGAATCTCCACTCTTATCTTTGTAACATTATATTTTTTAAAAAAAATTAAACAATTGACTATAAATATAACGAATATTTCAAATTCCAACATGAAGTATTAAAGAAAAAGAAAATTAGCCCAACTCCAAAATGACCTAAATCCGATTTTTATGATTAATCCGATCGATTCAACCCTATAATGACCTAAATCCAAATTTTATGATTAAATCAATTATCCCCTAAGTTTCCATTGGAGATAAATATCCACATTTTAGATATTTTGTTAGATATTTTCAAATAAGCCTAAAATTTTGTCTCCCCATGAGTTGACGTTACTTTCCTTATTTTATGTAAATGGATCTCTCCCCAAAACAAAATAGTTCCCACTCTCGACCCATGTAACATGCTACACCAAGTAAGAAGTGTAGAACAATTAGCTCATAAGGACCACCATTGTATAACCATTCATCAACGGAAGCAGCTTCCCATATCGGGTAAAAGTGCAACCCAATAGCTGCAGAAGTAGGGATAATGGCACCAGAAATAATATTGTTTCCGTAAAGTAGAGATCCAGAAACAGGTTCACGAATACTATCAATATCTACTGGAGGAGCAGCAATGAAGACAATAATAAATACAGAAGTTGCGGTCAATAAGGTAGGGATCATCAAAACACCAAACCATCTTTCAAATTAATCAAGTAATTAAATCAAGTGGGAAGGCAACCATACATTCTCCTTTCTTCTTTTGGTTAAAATTTATTACAATTCAAACATAGGTGTAAATTCAAATAATCACTCATTTAAAATAAGTTTATTAATATTTTGACTAACTGAACTATATTTTCCTCAAACCTCTGTCCATCTTTTTAATGTTTGTGAGTGTCTTAATCAATTTGCATGCACCTCAACCAACTTCAATGGAACAATCGTCCCTTGCAACATTTAGCTGTCATAAAACTAGCCGGTAATATTTCGATTTAAACACTATCTTGATCTTTCTGTATCCTTTGACTTTTGTTCATTTTGGTATATATATTGTCCGTATACTTTTGAAACATTCGTTTTGATCAATGACACAATAGAAATCTTTTAATATAAATTTATTACTACATCTCAAAAAAATTCATCAATGAATTGTCATGAAATAAAAATTAAATGAAATGAAATGACCAAAATAATCTATACCTAAAAATACGATGATAAAATAAAACAAAATAAAAAATATATAGACCAAAATAATATTTCAAACGTAGGATTTTAACATTGGGCTTAATTTTTTAAATCCGTTTTACTAAAGTTCCTCTCCATTTCTTTCACTAAAAAAAAATTGAAATGTATGAGTAGTTGTTGACGTTTACTCAGGTCGGCGCCAACTCTTTTCATTTAGATACACAAAGATCTAAAAAAACGACACATTTTTCTTTTTCTTATAGCATTTAATTTCAAATCATAATAGAAATAAATAATAATAACAACAACAATAATAATAATATTAGAAGCAGAAGCAGCTGAGAAAAGGCAGCCAAGTTGGGGTGATGGGGCCCACCACTTCTCCTTCCTCTTTAATTCACAGTAGAGAGAGAAAGAAGAGAGAGAAAGAGGGAGGGGGGGCCATGGCCATGGCCGATTTTTCTAGAGCTTTTTCTTAAAATGTCAGAGAACAATAAAGAGCTTCAATCTTAGCTGTTGTCTTGTCCAGTAATGGCGGAGAGCCCATAATACTTTGTCTCCATTCCTTCGCCTTAAATTCGCCTCTCTTTCGCCTCGGAATTTTCAGATAGTGAAAAGGCAGAGGGACGAGAAATTCAGCCGCAAGATCATGAAGATCCGTTGCGATGTCTGTGATAAAGCGGAAGCCGCTGTATTCTGCTCCGCCGATGAAGCCGCTCTCTGCCATGGCTGCGATCTCCAGGTCCACCAGGCGAACAAGCTCGCCGGCAAGCACTCCCGATTTTCGCTGCTTCAGCCGATCGTAACGGAATCTCCTATCTGCGATATCTGTCAGGTAATTTTTTTTTTTTATTTCAGTTCTGGAAGTGTCCTGTGCGACTTGATTCCCGATTTTTCGGTTACTGTCGAGCTGGACGAATGTTGCAGAGAATCTTTGCGATTTTGTATCTTTCTCGGAAATATCTACTTTCTTTTGTCCGTTTCTCATCTCGTTCTTCGGCTGTTGAGTTTTTGCGATTGACGATCGGTGATGCGGAGTGAGAAGGAGAAGATTTGTAGTGAAATTGATTTTTGATTATTTCCGTTTGCAGGAACGGCGCGCGCTCGTATTCTGTCAACAAGATAGGGCGATTCTTTGCAGAGAATGCGACATTTCAATTCATGAAGCGAACGAACATACGCAGAAGCACAGCAGATTTCTTCTCACAGGTGTGAAGCTTTCTCCGACTTGTTTTTCGTACCAAACATCTTCCTCCTCCGATGGCTGTGATGCCGGCATGGATGTTAAAACTGGAAGCTCCCACGCTTGCAGCAAGAGGCCTAAAACGGCCACGAAAGAAATCTCCAGCTCTCATTCCGCTGAAAAAGCAGCTCCGTCGACAAGTAATTACAAGGCCGAAGACGGCCAAGCGAGCGACGGCGGTTCGCTCTCGACGAGCAGCATATCGGAGTATCTGGAGACACTACCGGGATGGTGCGTGGAGGAATTTCTCGATCCTTCCGCGGCCGCCGCCAATCGTTTCTGTAAGGTTTGCAGTACACCCTCTGTGTTGAGTGAGAGTACTTTTTGCTTCAGATTTCTTCTTCTTCTACTCTCATTCTAATGGTTCCTACTCTGGATTGGTACAGTTTAACAGCGAAATTGTGGCATTTGAGAATCAAAATCTAGAGGACCAACACGAATCATTGGGCACCACCAGATTTGGCAACACACTGGAATTTTCAGGTAAAATTTCTCAAACTAGGTCTTGGAATGGGGTAGGAATCTCCAGGAAAACTTGTAGACGTGAAAAAATGGGGGTGGGTGATCAGATCATCAGCAGCTTCGGCTCTGAAAGTGAAACAATTCTGGTAAAATAAAAAGGAACAAACAGAAACTAACTTTTTGTTTGTTCGCTGCTGCTGATTTGCATATTTTGTACGGGCGTTCCTTTGCTCAAATCTCTAACTGGTTCTGATGACAAAATGGAATCAAAACCCCTTTGGTTGTTTGGTTTAATTTGGCAACTGAGCAAATCAGCCTACTCTTACTCTTTTAATTCTTTTTTTTTTTTCGTTCAATCATGGGTGGTGATCGAAACTTCCGAATAGGAAGGTAATTAATGACTTGACTAATTGAAGTATATTACAATTTATGACAAATATCCATATTTAGGAAAATAAAGTTTACATCCTGATCAAAAGTTTAATCTTAAGCTCTCAATTTCATTGAATTGAACCGTTTTTCTAGCTGCGTTTGATATTTTCTTGTGGATTTGAAAATTTTAGTATTTTTGTGGTGCTTCATTTTGGGAGTATATTTTTATGGCATATTTTTCATTACTTAAATTTCGGAGTACTTTGGTCACTGAAAACTGTGGTTCGTTAATTGGTCAAGGGAATTTTTTCTAATTCAATGCAGGATCACTTGTTCAAATTTAAGATTAAATTTAATGAAATTTACTTGCCAAGCTAAAAAGGGAAGTAAAAGGGGAATTTTTCTCATGAAATTATAAAGATGAGCCATGTGGTAGAAAATGGTAGTTGCCATATATTGTTGCACCATAAATATTTCCCATTTTTGAATGTTACAATTGAGAAACCCAATGGAGCAACTTTATAATGATTGCTCAAAATTCTTTTACCAACCAAACACAATAATTGTTCTCTTCCAACTTAATAGTTCCATCTATAATTTCAAACCCCAATCCTTTTCTCCCTTTCGCATAGTTCAAACCAAAATGAAAGAGAGGAAACAAAGTTTCATGGAAATTGAATGCAAGGGCTAAGGAAATAACCATTTTAGTAAACAATAAATTGGAGGTTATGTCGGGGCTAAAATGGCAACGAGAAGTGAGAGACAGACCCAATCGGGAAAACTAAAGAAAAACTTTTTTACTGAAGTTTTAAAGTTTGCCTTATTTTAGTTCATAAAATTTTATATATTTTAGCTTTCGTTTTTATTCAACCTGCATCCAACAAATAGACGACATAACTTCAAACACATAAGTTGGTTAAGATAGTGAGATGAAAGTTTCAAATTTCAAATAAATATTTTAAAAGTTCAGGGTCCAAAAAAGAACCATTCTAGTAATTCTAGTAAATCAAAGACAAATGAACAAGCTAACTACTTACCTCCAAAGGAATATATTGATATCCTATTTTAAGTTTACTTTATATTTCGATAAAAAATAATAGTAAATTAAGTATATAGAGATTTGAAAAAAAGTAAATAATACCTTGATCGATTAAACTACTTTTGGTGCACCGATGGACCGAAAATGTATGCGAAATGAAATTAGACTAGGTTAGCGTGGATGGGATTGTCACCAATAAATAAATCTTTCTGGGAAAAACAAACACAGACTATACAAAAAATCTAATCCCATTAGTATCAGACCCTTTACCAATCAGTATCTTTCTGCCCTGTCTTCCTCATTGATCAGAAAATACAAAAGGACAGAGGCAGCCATTAAGTTGCATTTAATGTTTCTTTAACCAAGAAATTCCCAACAAGATTCCTGCAAGCTGTAACCCTATGTTCTTGATTCCTTAAATTTCCTCTCTCTCTAGAGGTTCTAAATCTACGGTCGGTATTAAACGACATCGTTTTACAGCACTCACAAATATTCAGCTGTTTGCTTATATCACGCAAGAAAACAAAAGTCCCTTTCCAAATCTCACCATGACCACTTTTTTTTTTCTTTTTTCTTTTTGTAATAATTGAGACTTAGAGTTTTACTCTCCTATACCCAGAGACGGTATAGACAACCGCACCCAAAACTAGAAGATATCAAGGAATTTTGGTATTAAGCTCAATAGAAGGTTCGAACTTGAAACATTTAAGTCAATATAACCAAAAGACTTAATCCCTTATCAATTAGACGACCCTTTGAAGGTCTCTCTCCATGGTCACTTTTAGGAACGATTCTACGAGCAATGTGAATGAATTACTGATGTGATGTCTAGAGGGAAGTAAATTGCATATTTAAATTCAAAGTTTAAAGTGAACTAAGTAAAAATTAAAAGCTTTCAGTTTCCATGTTGTAGTGAGATGAAGTTGTTAAACTAATTCAATCATATCCTTTTTCTAGTATTTATTTTACAGCTCTCAGAGATTTGATTTGAACACAATAAATAATTATGTACCTTTTTGTACAGTTGTTGCATACATGCAAAACTAATAAAAGAATCTCGTCCTCCAACGCTGGAAAATTGCAGGTAGTAGTTGAATATCAAGTCCCTGCCAGTACATGATAAAACTGAAGGAAGTAAACTAGGTTTTTGCACATTTGACAGTACAGTAAAGCGGTAACGAGCGAGATGGACGAGGTTTCGATCACGACGGGCAATGCAGATTGCGGTTGTGGTGTGATTGATGAAATAGGAGACGGGAAAGTATGGATTACCTTGTGGAGAAGGGACATGGAACATGTCAAGAAGTAAATGCAAAGAGCCTATCTACAATCTTTGTACGACAGATTGGGCACTCGGAACAGGCTAGTGAACAGGATTTACACACTGCAATTTTCGAGAGGCGAAAATTAGAACAATCAGGAGGCGAAAATGCAGGAATTTTTAGAAGGTTCAAGGAGACTTACAACAAAAATGCCGGCATGGAAGGAGAATTGCTGCAGTTGGCAATTCAAAACAAACTTTACACATATGGGAATTTGTATCTACATTTCCTAGGCACTTGAGATCCTTTTCCTTCATCTCTTGCATTCGTGCCTGAAAAGTGTATGAACAAAACGAATTTCTGTGAAGGTTGGCAATAATCAAAACATGCTGTAATCCTGAAGTTGAAAATCTTTTCAAGAAGAAAAGAGAGCATGTGTGTATTTCAATGATCTTTTGTAATGAAATTTCATACCTTTAGGCGAACAACCAATGGTTCTTCCTGAGGAGTTTCCTCAGTTTTTTCCGAATCATCGACGGGATCGGTGTCTTTAGAGACGGTTACTGTTTCATCATCATTTGTCTTTGTATCCATAATATTTTCCATTCCAGAATTCTGCCTTGCATCAGTTTTAACATCTGAAATTGCTCCACCTCCACCCTCTTTCTTCAACTTAGCAACCAGTACCCACATGTTTGCTAAATCATTTTCAAGAGCTGCCTCCCTTTTCTTTGCCTCTTCCATTTTCTTGCGGTATTCATCTTCCAAAAGCTCCTTTTCAACTAAAGCAGCCTCAAGGACTTCCTCTCTTTGTTTCCTTGCTTGAAGTTCCATTTTGAAATCGTCCGGGTCGAGATTCCAAGACTCGAAATCATCACTGGTTGCTCCTGAAACTTCATTAGACCGGCCAGAGAGCCTTCCCTTCCTTCCAGGTCTCAAAGCATCATTATACTTGCGATTTCCACTGTAATTATTCTGAGTATTTTTACAATGGGACAATTCTCGAGCACCCAATAACTCCTTTTCTAATTTTGCATTCAGTAAGGAGAGCTTGGTGACTTCAGCTGCTAAATTTTTCAACTCGACGGCAGCAGCAGAGGCCAGCTCCTTCGCATATGAAGCTTCTTCTGCCAATTTTTGATTCTGTACATGCAACCCACTGATCTCTTCTGAAAAGTGAACTGATTCCAATTTCAATGTCTCATTCTCAATCTCCTGCTTAAAAAAACAAGCTTCAGATAACCGATCGCACAGCCATTGCCAAGTTATAGAAAACATCAAATATGCATATAAAATTTGGAATACGTTATTGTTTATCATAGACTACAGAAACAAAGAACCAGAATAAACAAGTAGAGTCTTCTAGTAAAGAAGCATACAAAAAACAGCCATCCATATAAACTATTAATGAGACGCATCCAATTATGACAGTTAGGCCATATAGAATGAAATATCAAGAACCAGTATTGACAAATCCATAAGATTAATCAACCAAAAAAGGAAAGCCTCACCTGAGATTGAATTTTCTTTTTCAACTCTTCAATATATTTTTCTGGTAGAGAATGTTCAGATGAAGTTGGCAAATTATTGCTAGTAACCGAAGCCAACTGCTGCTCCAAGAGTTCCACTTTCTCCTGTAATTCTTTGTTCTCTGCACACTGCCAACAGACAAATATGGATGCAAGTGATGTTCCAAATCAAAATAAAGGGGGAAGAATGAGTAGGAAGCTTGTTAATACAGTACAATTGCTCGATGAATTTTCTACTACAGGGATATTGTGGAAAGAATGCACATAATATAGAGCAAAGAGAGGTGGCAACAAACCTTATTCTGCAATTGCTCTTGAAGGACGCGATTATCTGCTGTTTTGATCTGAATCAAGAGAAGAAAGTAAATAGAAAAGAAATCTTGCAATTACAGGGCGTGTCTGCTCCTAAATCTTAAATAATGATATATTGGACCAGCAGCATCTATCACCATTTTCTAAATAAATCAACCTTTCAACCCCAGTTGAATAACATTGAATCAAAGTCCTTCAATTAATATGACTCAGAAAACTTACCTCTAGCTCAAAATCCTTTTCGCTGCATTGTGTCGTTAATCTTGTAACAGCCTGCAACAGTACAAAAGCAGAAGAAATAATAATTACATTTTTTAATGGAAAAAATAAGCTGAAATACTTGAGGGTAAATCGATAAGTTCCATGAAGCAGCACCTGCTGCATTTCAACCATTGATGCACTAGAAATTGAAGCCTCTCCACCTTCAACAATGCGTTGCTCCAAAGCCCTCATTTGCCTTCTCTTTTCTTGAATTTCATGTTCCAAGTCCTGGATCTGAACGAAGGCACATAGACTTGATTAAAATATTGGCTTAGAAGCCCGCTTACTTGAAGCAAGCAACATTTTTATGTCCACTTCTGGTGCCAATAAAGATGTAGCAAAGCAAGAAAACTCAAGATAAACTATACTTGAACTTTAGAGCCGTCAGGATCATCAACAGACTGCTCAACCAAGCGTTTCAGTGTGCTGGTTTTAAACGCAATCTCTCCAGCAAGCATTTTGACTTGCTCAACCAGCAGATCCATCTGATCTGACATTGTCATCTCTCCCTACAGTACAACAAAAACAATCATTTTAAAAACCTTCCGTGGAAAACTGTAATACAGAACAAAAATAAAAATTTCAAAAAACCAGCAAAAAGCCTTGTGAGTTGAGCTCCCCCATAGCGAGATATAATTTAGAATAATATAGGAATTAAAATTTTCAATAAGCTTTCTGTACGACATTCATTATTAAATTTGTAAAAAAGAAAACTCAATATCAATAGAACACACGAGTTTAAAGCCTCCAATAAGTTCACCCACGTTAGTTGATCCGGTGATTGCAGAACCAGCTGGTAAGGGTTCACCGTTCAATTGGCTTAAAGAAACATCTGGGTGAACAATTAAGGCAGAAGATGGATCATTTTGATTCTCACTTTCAGTAAGCAACTCTTGGGAGACCTCAAACTTCTGAAAATAAAAATTGAAAAATGAGCAACATATTTATTCTTCTCAAACTACTAAAAACTCAAAAATCCAGTCACATAGGAATAGAGATAGAAAGAAAGAAAGGAAAAAGAAGAAAAAGGAGAAAGCCCCGTGACAAAAATTTCAGGTATGTAACAGAAGTAAGCTGGCATTTTCTTCCTTCTGTTAGATGTATGAAACGTAGCAATAACTACCTAATTGAACATGGTTTTTATCCTACACTAGCAAGGCAACTAATAATCTGCATTGCAATCTTATCCAAGTAATAATAGTAGTTGCCGTTGCAAAAATATGAGGAGGAAGAACAAGCATGGATTTCCCGTCACTGATTATAAATTGTTTCTTGTGCAGAGCAAGGAAATCTACGATGAGAGTGCTCATCTTTTATCTTCTAAGCACTATATTAGCATGTTATACATGATTGTGATGGCAATGACAATCACAAGAAAAGACGTGAATGTGCATACATATGTTGAAGAAAGCAAAGAAGGAAAACTTACATCATCAAAAGAAGATTGGTTCCTCTGATGACTGGGAATGTCACTCAAACATCCAGGAATAGAATTCTTAGATGAGACAAGTATGAGTTTGGTCAGCCTCTGAATCCTACTCATGAGAGCAACCTTAGCTTCTTCTTCCTCTTCCAATCTCGATTGCATTTTCACTTGACCTGCTTCCAACTATATAATGATACAAGAATGGACAGAGTGAAATAGTATTCTGAAGTAGTAATTGTGCCGTCAAACAAGAGTGATAAAAAAACAGACCTGCTGCCTTAAATTCATTATCTCCTCGTGATTAACACCAGCAAGCATTCCCCTCTTCAACTGATCAAGCTCTTGCTTGAGGTTTGAGATTTCTCTCTGATACTTCTTTATCAAAGATTTTTCATCGATAATCTGAAGATAAAATAAAGAAGAATTAAGAAAAGTGTAAATGCTCATGTGATCAACAAAAGTTTTCTTCTAACTTCACACACAAGGAAACTTCAATCAACCTTATTGCGAGATGCATAGATTTCAACTCGTTTGGCCCTGCTTGCAAACTTCAATGTATTGTGAGTTTCCTCCATGTTACTGGATGCAGGAGTTACTGTGCATATAAGCTGGAGATAATTTTTATATTAACTCAGAAGGAAGTTTTCAGATTTTATTGCATAATTATTAATGGAAAGGAAAGCAGATGATAACAAGTAAAAATGCTGCATCTATAAGTTCTGTTTATGAGTACTCAAAAAAAGTTATATTAATAAGAAGCATGGACTACAAAAATGCTGCTTTTGAGTCATATACTCACTGAAACGTGCCCATGCCCACTGAGTGAAGATTGTAGAAGACGGGTAAGCTTTGAATCTCGATAAGGAACATGGGATGCCTTTCCCTCGCTTAATTTCCCAATAACCTTCACAGTGCAACCAAATATATAAATTACTTCCATGTTGAGGTATCCCCTACATAAGGGAAACCAATATCACAGAAGTACGAACATTCTCTTTAAATATATGAAAATTAAACTTATTTATTGGCATTTCATTATTTATCACTCTCCCACTGCAATATATGGATTGATAAAACTGATGAGATACTATACACAAAATTCATGTAAAATCACAAGGATTATAGATAGTGAAGCAAAACTTGGCTGCCTATAGCAGGATGACATAGATCCTACTTGTACAATTATATTTGTTGGGGGAAAAAAAGAGCGCAAAAATATTTAAGCAACACACAAAAGCCACAAAAAAGACGCCTACGGTTCCGAGAGTCAAAAGGCTTTTGTTTATATAGGATCCTTCCTTTCTCCTCAGTCCAGTAGTTTCAGTCTTCGAGCTCTCTGACCCAGCTAAATCAATCAAATTCTGTATCATGGTGTTAATATTAATGAGAATGGTGCATTCAAGTTTAATAGCATCATATATAATAGAATGAAACAAGTCCAATCTTACAAGTTGAGAGAAGATGACGCCATCATACTCATCACCGTGTGCACTGCTTTCAATCATCTGCAAGTGCATACCGCCGTCTTAGTTTAGAGAGACAGAAAGACGAAAAAAATGCACAAGAGAGTGAAAGCAACCACAATCTGATTAGCATGCACACTTGCACCTCTATGCCTGCATGTGTCTATTAAATGTATGTAATTGGTCATGTAGGCATTGATGTTTCCATGAATATATTTATGTACTGATACATATACATACATAAACCATATATGTGGGCATATGTATGTGCATATATACTGAATATCCATGTATGTATCTATGTATCTATTCGTAAATAAACATGAACTTGGATTCCCTCAACCGGTTCCAAGCACACAAATATGTTTGTTAAAAATTGGAGGAAAGGGCCCAAGATTCCTATAGAATTACTATTACAGGGACTGTAAGTTTGGAGTTTTTAAATGCATTTCCAAAAAGTTCTCAATTGGTAACATGAAGAGGTGATCTCGAAATTGCAGCAGGCATCCTGAAATAGAAAATAAAATCATGGCCAGAAAATGAAATTAAGAGCAGGAAATTGGATGCACACAAAAAACGATGTCTTTAGTTTTACCAGTGTAAAGATGGTGTGGCTCCGGCTACTAAAAAGATTGAAGTTATTTGATCCAACGTGACGATGCTCTGCCATTTAAGACCTTTAGCCATAAACCATACATACGCATAAAAGGGCGCAATGGGAAAAGAAACGGCATGGAAGCAGAAGTTCTCAATAAATACCTTCACCAGCAGCTATAAATGATAAAGCGTGTCCAGGAGACAAAACCACTTCTTCCTTTATACCCTCAACATAAGTGCCCTAATTGACCACAGCAGTATATAACATACAGATATACCAAAAGAAGAACAGTTTACAAGATAATGACTACAAGGACGAATGAAAAAACACCTGTGCATCTTCCCTGACACGCAAATTCTGACCTGTTGGATCCAGCAAGTCGTTTATCACCTGGTATTATCAATCCAAATATGATCATCAGTCCAACAACTACAAAAAACTAGAATTTACCATTTAGCAGTTGGTGGCTGAACATTTAGGATGCCAGAAATTGTACTCAGAGGATCCATATAAAAACAGTATATCCTTTGACTGTCAAATATAGGCAATAAACTAGATTTCCAACCACCAACGGAACTTGGCCGTAAGTCTAACGATAAATAACAATCTTGTTACGATTTGATCACTGAAGCTCTGAAACTTCTCAGTATAGAGTTACTTACTTCATTGTATATTTCAAGGTAAGATACACGAAGCAAGAATTCCCTTCCAGGAGTCTACACAGAAAACCAATTACTCGTCTAAATGGTCGAATACTCAAGAAATGGAATAAAACAGGATTATAGAATTTGCAAAAAATAAATATAATCTGATAATATGCAGAAGCAAGGAAGGAAAAGAAGCTAATAAAGAAAGGGCGATTACCATACTGCAAAATTCAAACAATAATTTTTCATATTGCAATCTTTTCTTCATATTTTATGTAAATAGCAAAAATCACTTAATAAATTCCAATAGTTATTCAACCTTATACAAAAATTTGAATCCAATAATCACTGAACAAAATCTGTAAAATATAATACAATACTTAGTCTATCAGATTACCAAAAAGGTTGCTCCAATTTAATTGTTTACTTGATTCTTGACTTGATATAATGCTAATTTAACCAGTCATTTTGCATATTTCATCAGTGAAATAAGATGGTTTGTTTAATATTTTATCTACAGGGTTCAATAATTTATTCATTAAGATAATAGTAATTGTTAATAGCATTATTCAAATGACAGATTGTACAAAAATAGCAATTGTCTATTTGTTATTATTTCGGATAAAGAAATAAGTCCTTCCTTGGGAGCAAAATCCGATGCTTACTCAGAATGACTTACGCCTGATTTAGCCCACCCCACAAAAGTAACTGCCGAAAACTATGGAACGGCCTCATCCCACACTGCCCCCCTCTCCTAAGCCTTTTTCATTTTTAAAACATACAAGATGTAAAACAAGGAAAAAGAAACAATTATATTTGACACACGTATTTTTTGTTTTTTCAGTTTCCCCTCTGAAAAACTGCTTGAAAAAAGTATCTATAAGACTTGGCTAGAACTCATCATTGAAGAGTCACAACCAAATGCCCTCACGAGCCTACCGCTTTTCACAATCGGCCCCTACCCAGCTACCACCAATACGTACAGATGATAAACTACATATAACTGTAGAGTGAGAACATGTATCAAGTAATTGCGAGAGTAGATAAAGCAAACCAAAGTCTCTTGAAATTTGAATAAAAGCTTAACTTTTTGTTACACCAGAGAATAAAAAGAGTAATTATAAAAATTATAACATTGACCTTGAAACAGTTAGAACTCAAATGATGTTAAGCGTCTTAAAGAACAATTGTAACTGCACTCAAGACATCAAATAGCAAGCGTTTCTTGAAGAAATTGTAAAGCAATAAAGAGAACCAGAAATTAAGATGATGGCATTCACAAGACAAAGGACTAGAGAATACTATTCAATGTCTTGCACTTTAAAATTATGCCTGGATACTTACATCTTGAATGATGCTAAAAACATCTTTTATAGCCAATGGTATGATACCTGGAGAATTTTGATCTCCCTGTGAAAACATATAAGACAAGGAAATCAATAACGTTACAAACGTGTGAAAACATATCAAAAAGATAACACTGTGGAAAATATAATGATAAGAAAAGGCAGATGTGAAGTAAGGGAAAGGTACTCTGTTATAGAATAATCCCATAACAATGCCATGATAAAAATCAGGCAAAATAGCATTAGAATGCATCTCAAGAAAACTCATCTCTTTCTGTTGATCAAGTCTCAGATCTAATACATACCTCTAGTTTCAAAAAGAAATGGATATATTGAGCTCTAAAATAAAATACGCCAATGGCACTTGCTTCACGATTCATAGTTGCTTGACATGAATGTCAGATAGTGCTACTACTCACTTTTGACAAGTCCTTATAATATCCAGCTGAACAAATGAAGAGACGACCCTAATATATGTGCCATTAGCCATCAAAGCCAATTAACAATGATAAATTAACTGTAGGTGGCCATAAACTAAGGTTGAAAATTGAATGCTAGAGTTGATTCAACAAGAGAGACCAAAACTTGATGGCCCTCTGGTCACTTCACTGTGTGAAAATTTACCCCAATGTGATGATTGATGTATCGAGTTTCTAGTATGCTAGTATACATAAAAAGAAAAGCGGGGGGTACATGTAGGGAAGAAAACAAAGGAGGAAAAAACCCGACTTGATGGATAATATATTAATAATTGAAGGCAACTTCAAAAAGTTAAGTTTACAGGTTATAATTGCAAAGATTTTGTATGTCCAAAGAATAATTTGCAAGGCCACGTAATAATTAAAACTTTGAACATGGCTCTAATAAGGAGGTAGATATACCAGTTATAATCTGGTTGCTAAAGCTTAAGCCGTTAGTGGGTAGTTAATACAATCTGGACAAATATAATCTGGTTCCTATTAAACAGTCCATGGTAACTGGGGTAACTAAACATAATAATTGCAATTAACAGACTCATGAGTCATTGATGTTTTCAACTTAATACCAGTCTTCAAAAGTAATGTTTAAACATAATAAGAATTCAAAATGTTGAATATTTTATTAAGACGCTCTACAACTCTCAAAAAGATTTAGGCATAATGCCGAAGCATCATACTTACATGCATAGTGTGCGTCTTCCCACTGCTCGTCACACCATAAGCAAAGACAGTTCCTGCATATCAGAAAATAGGTGCTAAGATCCTTCTATTTTTAGATTTAACTAAATTTCCCTCCTACATACCCAGTAGTATCTCAATCAGCCTAATTCAACTATACAGAACAGTTAAATCCAAAACTCCCAAGTAATAATTCTTTCATTATCTAACATAAAAACTCCAACTCCACTTCGAATTATTATGTTGTTTAGTTCAAAATAATGTCTTGACTCGGCGAATTCTAGGAGGCGTTACGCACCATTAACACCTTCCATGGCAGCCTTGACGACAGGTTTAGCCGCAACTTCATACACCTCCGGTGAAATCGTATCTGGTCCGAACACCCTATCTGTCACAGAGAAACACGAAAACGTACATTGCTGATGCTCTAATGCAAAATAGCATTCCTATCCTCTCACCATAACCGCACCAGCACAAGTTCAAAATTCAAAAATACAAATTCTAAAAATGAGTACCAAATCCGTAGGCCGTTGCTGGATTATACTCATTGCGCACGATCTTGTCCCCGTCCGCATACCAAGCAATTTCATCCCCTTTCAGAAACTCCCTCTCGCTGCAATCACAAGTTTTAGCCCCCAAACACTTAAGCAATCGCAAAAACAACAACGCTAAAACGAATCACGGATCTGATTCAACACTCTCCGATCTCCACTTTACCTCAACGGCCGAAATCGAATTGTCACCGAAATGCTATCCCCGTTCCTCATCTCATCTACAGGCTCAGCAATCAGGTCATCAGAAATGAATCCAACCGGCGAGCAATCACCATAACCTCCAGCTCCGTATTGCACTGAATCCGAAACCCCCCGGCTATGAGTCATAGATCGAGAACCGAATCCACCTCCCATACTATAATGCGACGACGCAGAAGTCGAGCAGGATCGAGGAACCATCCTCCCGTTCGAAGTAGGCGATGGAGTTGAAGAGTAAGGAGAAGCAGCAGATTTCCGATGAGAAAACGGCGACCTACTCCGCGCTCGGGAGGACGATGCCATAGAGTGAACCGAACGAGTCAGTGACGACTCTGAAAGCAAAATGCAAATCAAATCAAATCAAACCGAGAATAAGAATCAGAAGAGAAGGGAAAAAAAAAATGTGTCAGAGAACTCACATGGTTCCACACGCAAAAGCGAAGAACATCGAGAATTTCTTTATTTGTTTTTTGCTTCTCCTTCTCTTTTTTCTAAGCTCTAATAATTTGCTTCAACGCTTTAAGCTAACTCCCATGGCGGACTTTAGAGAGAGAGGAAGTTGGAGATGTTTCGTCTTCTTTAAGACAAAGAGAGTTGCAGAGAGAGGGAGAGAATAGAGAGAGAGAGAGAGAGAGAGAGAGAGAGAGAGAGGTGATATTTTTTTAATTTTAATTTTAATTTTTTATTATTATTGGGTGGAAATATTTTGTATATATTTAAAGAGGGTGACGTGGCGGACGGTCGGGGGTGGTATTTGAAATCGGGAGGAGATAGGGGACTTTGGAAAATAAAATCTGAAATTTAGCGGGAATAACAGCGGCCACTGATACGACGATAGCCCCATCCGCAGACGACAAGACGTTTCATTAATTATAATTTTTAGTATTCTCTTTTTTCTTTTTTCAACGTGATAAACTTCAAAAGGACCGTTGGTTCACATTTTCGTTTTTTGTTTTTCGTTTTCAATTCTATCAATAAATTAAAATATTTTGCAACTAATTTTGGGTTCGTTAGGTGATGTTTCCGTTTTTTGTTTCTCCTTTCCAATTTTCTTAAGAAAGTTAAGCATTTTACAACTAACTACGTTTAGTCATTTTCATTTTTTGGAAACATTCTCAAAGTTGTAAGGTTTTTTAGAAACAACGAAAATAAGTTTTTTCTTTTTTTTTTCCATTTTCAATTTGATCCAAAACATAAATAAAAATATTGTTTTATCATACTTGAATTTTTGGATGTTTGAGCCGTACATTTCATTTTTCTTTATTAAGAATGAAAAAACAGGGATAATAAAGAAGAATGTTACTAAACGAACCCTAGTTTTCGTCTGATATTTATATTGATGTTTTTATAGATCATAGATTCGATATCAACTGATCGACACTTCTATAATATTGTAAGCAATTTTGACAAATAAACATAACAATTTTAAATACTACTAATGTAAACATAACATTAATAAGACATTTTCACTTATCTACAGATAACTACATTTTATTGATATTTTCATCGACGTCTTCATCAATTGATGCATCAACATTTCCATCGACATCGATGTATTGACGTCTTCCTAAGTGTCGAGTAACTTTGATATATTTGTAAATACCACAAATAATGAGATTTTGCAAAAATAGTAACTCTGTACAGTAGGCGTCTGTGAAGTTGAGATACGTTGAGTTTTAATAAAAAGTTAGTGTCATATTTACAAATGTTGTTAGCTTAGGTGTGTCATATTTACAAATGTTGTTAGCTTACGTGCAATCGTCTCTATACTAGGTTTGGTTCCTAAACTTAAAAGGTTTTTATGTTTAACATGTTTGATGGACTTTAAAAAAATGTTATGATTTTTAATATATTAACATATGTTAATGTATATTTTAAACTTTAAAAATTGTATAATGAGTCAATGACCTTTCAATTAATGTCAAATAAATACACGAAGCCTTAAAAAATTATGGTAAAGTAATTTATCTATTGACACACAATTGAAAGTCTAAAAGACTTATTAAATACATGATTGGAAGTCTACAAATTTATTACACTTTTTAAAGTTGTGGACCTAATAAATCAAATATTGAAAGTTTAAACACTTAAACTTATAATTGAACAAACTTAGAAAATGGTATTGCTGAGGTAATTGGAACTTTCTGCTTGTAAGAAAAGATATTGATATTTAGCTATTTGGATTATACTTAGATTAGTATTAATATCCAACCATTAGTTCACGTGTTAAATGATCCTACTTTAATAATTGAATTTTCACTATCAAATAAATTACAAAGAGATTTTACATTATTGTTCAAAAAAAAAAAAAAACAGTTCAACTAATTAAGACATCTAGAATCCTCACCTTCGTATATTTTACTAAAATAATAATAATAAATAAATAAATACAGTGAGGAATAGCTTTGTTTTTTTTTATTGCTTTTTCAATTTAGTTATTTTTAAAATTTAAAATTTATTCTTTAAAATACAAAAGTATTCAACCATTTTTTTGTCCTTACTAAACATTGTTAAAAATTGAAATGACATGATATTGGTGTGACGTTTAAATAAAAACATTATTTTTTTCATGGGTTGGTGAGTTTTTCATTCAAGTAGGGTCAACTTTTTTTTTCTTTTGAAATCCTAATATAACAACATGAACACTAAACAATCAAATAATAATAATAATAATAATAATAAATTTTTTTTTTATCTCGTAAGAGAAATAAAGAAAGAAAGAAGGGAGGGAAAAAAAGAAAAACAAAAAAACAAACAAACAAACTAGAGAAAATTTTATACTTGCCCTCGTACTTATTTCTGTCTTTAACCTTATAGGACTATGAGCTTGAAGAAGCAATGAAATCAAAACGATGCCTATTTTTAACAAAAAAAAAAAGTATTATATATATTTTTTTTGATAAAACAAAAAATGTATGGATATGGAGATATATATGGATATCTTTTTATAGATCATATAGATGTCAATCAATAACAAATTATAGTTTATAACTAAAATTGTAACAATTAACATCTGATTTAATTATACAAGTTATTAAATTATAGTTTTTTTCAATTCAGTTTTTATTTTCATTTAAAGGGTTAAGTAGTGAAATAAACCATAGTAAATTTTAGGGTTTGAAAAGTAATTTTTAGATTTAAATACTATTTTGGTCAACGGATTTTCAAGACGTAAATTTTAGTTTATGTACTTTCAACTTTTGTTCATTTTAGTCCGTATACTTTTGAAACGTTCGTTTTGGTCATTGTATTTTTAAAAAACAATCATTTTGATTGTATCTCAATTATTTTAGTAAAATTTTTAGTATGACACATCACCCACTAAATTTCTTGAAATATAATCATAAATTTATATTAAAAATTTTATAATGTTTATACCATTTGTATTAATGTTTTTTAAATAGAACGACGAAATTGATAACTTTTCAAAGTATAGAAAGCAAAATAAATATTTTTAAAAATATAATACGTAGAATAAATAAAAATTAAACGCACAAATGAAAATTTTAAAATTACTAAAACACCGTCAAAATATTATTTGAACCTAATTTTTGTCTAGACCATTTTTTGAAGAGACGCGCGGCGGAGAGAGACGCCGGAAGTGAGGTTCCGAGAACCATGTGATTGGTGGGTCCGGCATCGTGCACTTTACACGTAGGACCTCGAGGGGCAGATGTGACTTGACCAGTACAAGCATGTTCGACGCCCACGTGGGGCTACTACCGTCTTTACACATGTTTGGATGCGACCCAGTTTCCACTCGCCACCACGCGCCACCACGCGCCGCCCTCCGAGTCCGTCGACCACCGCGGTTAGCAACCATGGATTAATGTCCTCGAGACGTGCACCCACGACCACGATTATTATCAAGTAATTTAAAAAATAAAATAAGTATTTTATTTCCAAAAATATTATAAAAAATACAGAGTTTCAAATTTCAATTGCTTGCCAGCCAAAAAGTTGGCTACGTTACACATTTACACTTGTTCAAATCCAACTGCCTATCTTTATTATTATTATTTTTTATATATAAAATATAGTTTTAACTTTTAAGATGTAATTGCCTGAATTAATACTATAGATAAATCATTATTTATAAATAGTACAAGTACTGAACTCAAAATTTTAAAAACTAAGAAAGAAAGGGTAGAATTAGGCTTAGCAAAGCAATTGGTTTAGATATTCTAAGTTTATATATCTATAGGAGGGTAAAATATGAGTATCTATCGTAAAACAAAGTATACATACATCTTGATCTATATTATAGGCCAACTTATGAAGCTCGAGAGAAACAATAATAATCTTCACAAAGACATACTTCTGAACTGTGTCATTGTCGACCTATGGCCTAACATTTCGTAACTGCTTGTCAGAATCGCCATAACGGATTTGCAATGCTTCATCCGCTTATAAAACGAATTTGCCCCCCTTTGTCTAAGGTTGACTTACTCAATTCGACATCAACTGACTTGAGCTTCATAGTGTTTATTCCTTATATACATAGGTCATGCGTTCCTATCTTGTCCGATAGTATTCTATAGCATTGCTTAGGTCTTCCTAACTTGTCCGAATGTGAAGAGGTCGACCTTTGGTTCTTGACAAAATTGAGCATAAACATTTAAAATATGCGTACAATGAATCACTTAACGCTTCACTGAAGTATAAAGAAATATAGTTGCTCATTCGCTCGCAAGGAAAGTTGTGGAATACTATCAGAAGGGGTGTGGAGTGAAGAATGACTTTCGAAAACCACCGCAAAGCTTCTAATTTTGGACTCTCTAGACGGGTCTATCATATTTTTGTCGTTCAATTATTACTTTATAAAAAAAAGTGTTACATCCTCCCTGTTATTGAATGAATAAATAAATAATATATATAACAAATTTTTTTATTGTCAACGTAAACATAACTTAGAGTCAAAAGCAGGTTCATTCTCACATTTGTAATACTAAAAATTTTTAATAAGATTATTATTTAACTACCATCAAAATTATATCTTTGAACGTAACAATTTGATTTAATTAAATCTGACGCATCCAGCAGAGAGAAGCAGCGTTCCATTCTTTTCGGCGGCATCCTTCCGCATTGGCGGCGAGTGAAGTGCCACCCCCTCCCCGGCCGGAGATCCTCCAGGACAAGGGGGCGGTGGGTCAACATGTGGAATTTGCTGGTGAAGTTCCTGGGTTGGTTTGGCCTGTCCCTGCGGGAACTCCGGCGGAAGTCTAAGGCTCTTCCCGGTTATCAGGGCAGTAGAACTAGCACTAGACTTCTTAAAAAATTTCCAATAGGACCTAGATTAAATTTTAGTCCACAAAATTCATTAATTTTAATTAATCATTTAACAAAACTATAGATATGTCGTCAAGGCGAGCATAGCTCAGCGATAATTGTCATATACCTCCAACCAAGAGGTTGGTCCCTATAATTTTTAGTTTTGGCCAATGTACTTTTCAAAAGTGATCGTTTTTTTCCATTCATTTTATTTTTTTTAACTTTTTTTTTCCTATGACAATTTTAACCTAAAACACCATACTAAATATATTTTTATTGAAATGTAGCTCTAACTTTATATTTAAAAGGTTTATGTTGTGTGCAGAGCTTGTATTAAATATTTGAAAATACGAACTAAAAAGAATGTCTTAAAAATACATAAACTATAATAAACAAGTTAAAATTAATGTTCATTATCTTTTTGTCGAAAGAAGATATATTTATAGTTGATTTTATCGATCAAATTATAAACAATCTTGTTTCCACTTTTCTTGGAGGAGAGATCGAGTTTCGAGAAATAGTAAATGGTCTCCTCTAGTTTCCCTAATGGCATAAGAAAATAAATCTCCAGATTGATCAACTCCACTAGCTACACAGGAATCGCAAGCATCACGAGCACCACCTACATTGCAAATCTATCAAACATGATCAACCATTAACGAATTATCCTAATGTAAACGACTTTCTGGTTCACTTACAAAATACAAAATTTGATTTTCAACCATCCAAAAATAATAATCTAAAAAGTGAATTTAATTCTTAAAAAATAGGAAATCCCTTTAACCACCCTATGGTGGGATTAGGAAGGCTCACCTGAAGATGGACAAAATTAAAATTTGTAAAATGTTTAGTTGTTGGGCACAAACCAACATATAAATCAAGATGGGTTTGTTTTAACTAACCAACAACCCCTCATTCAAATTTAAACTATGTTAGGATAATGTTCATTTGCATAGCTTTATTTTATTTTTTTTTTCTTTAAAGATTCTGAATTTTAAAAATATTTTGTGTTTTTTTTCCTTCTACTAAACTTGAAAATATATTTCCGTCTTCTATTATTAAATTTTTACATTGTATTTAACATGAAATTGAGGACATATGTTCAATTTGACATTGTTGTCCAAAAAAAATAATTACATATGGCACAAAATGTAAATTAAATATATACATTTTTATAATAAATATGAGAGCGGGAGAATTTTTTTTTTTTTTTTGAATAAGAGAGCGTGAGAATTTGAAACTTCAATTTCAAGGTAAGAAGTAGATGTGTTTATTGCTTAGCTATATTTATTTGACAAATTTAGGTTCCTACGAAAGTATACAAGTTATTTATCAAATAGACATGGATAAATATGGTGAGCGAATTTTGCAACCATGTTAAATTGTTTGAAACTACATAGACTAAAACTAAATAAAAAAAAAACTTGGTACTTGTAATATGAATTAATATAAAAAAAATGTATCTAAACGTCAATTCGAATCTAGTTTAGTAGATAAAATATCTATTATTATTTCAAAAATCGATGGTTTGATCTTTCAACTCACAATTCTTGAACTAAAAAAAATCTACCTAAAGTTAAATATACACTTAATTAATTAATACATCATTAATTTTTCTTTATCGTTCAAATTAGGTATATTTTGACATTAACTAGAAATTAATTAATGAGTACAGTCCTTTCTCCTATTCCCTATAATCATTTCACAGGAATAAAAATATATTTTTAAACGGATAATAAAAACTCATACAACTAAAACGTTATTTTTATTACTCGATAACAATGATCTGAGTCTTATAAAGATGAGTTTAATATCCAAAGTTCTTAATGTCATCTACGTTTGGACCTTGAGACAGGTACTAATACTCATTGGTTATTGTGTAAAAAATTAAAACTTATCAATTTTGGATTATAAATAAAAAATAAAAAAGTAATAATATTTGAATTTTAAAAATAAAATATCCAAACAAAAAAAAAACCTAGCTGGCTTTGGTTTTTGTAATACTCAAAATACCTCATACTATATTATCTTATCCTCCAAGACATTGTTTGAATTCTCAACGAACAAAATCACGAAAGAAAGAGAATCTTAATGTGGATCAACCTCACCATCTCCACTCAAAGGAAGCCAAGAGATCATCTTGATGATGCCTTCGATATACAAGTATCATATACATCAATGTCGTTTGTCCTCTAGTTTTACAGTAAAAGTCGAAACCGTTACTTTACCTGAAATAAAAAAGGAAAAAAAAAGTTCAATTTTTGTAACAATATGTTACAAAATTAGCTTAATATAAAATATTGAAATATGGTAAAAATCTTAAACCTTAGGTTGTGTGAAATATATATATAAAAATGAGAAATATTGATGTTTCGTTTTGGAAGAGTGGGAGAGGAGAAAAAAAAGAGGGTGGGGATTGTTTACTTGAAAAGGAAGCGATGAGCTGTGACTGTGAGGCAGTTTTTTTTATTTTTAATTTTTATTTTCACGTGGGAAGTGGGGCCCGCCCGCTGAGGATGGGGACACGTCATCGGGCTCTCTCTGTTTTGGGCTCTGTGGAGGAGCTGTCATTTTCAAGGCCACATTCATGGGCCCAAACTTTATGGACCATCTCCCCTCAAAAAACAATAATAACCATATATATATATATATATATATATATATATTATCTATTTTTTAGATCAATAAATTGTCATGTATTATTTACATTAGACAATGGACATCATATTTTTATATTCTATTTTTTTATTAATTAAAATCCCAAATTCAAATTAAGGATACACGAGCTCAAGTTTTAATAACTTGTTCATTTTCATAATTTGAACTTTTTATCATACAAAATTTGAGTTTTTAACATAAAATTTCGAAATTGGGATTTAACAAAATCCTCATTGATTTTAGTTTTTATTATTACTCTCCTACATTAGTTTTGCCCTTGTTCTTTAAGGATGAGTCATGGAGACACTCTTTTCAACGATAATGCTAGGATTTCTTTAATATATGTATAGGTCAACGTTAACATATTAAAAATTAATTGTAATAAATAATAATATGTTAATGAATTTTGTTTATAATTTATTTCAATGTTATTATTTGGTTTAAATACTATTTTGAGTCCTATATTTTAGATTTTGGTTTATTTTGGTGTCCATACTCTCAAAACGTCCATTTTTATTTATGTACTTGTAACTTTTTGTATGTTTCAAAAAATTGTTCATTTACAATTCTGGACCTCAGACCAGAACGCATGGCCCAACTCTATTTTTGGATTGGACGGGCCAAATGTTCTCCAAACCTCCCATCAAGCATGGGCCGAAACTCCAGTCATTTCAAAGACCTCACATGAGTTACGAGCCCACGTTACCAGGCCCGGCGACTGTGCTTCTTTGCACATATATTATTAAGGAAATTCTGGGCCAATCTCTACCGATGTGGGTTGGATGGAGCAAGATTTTTATTTTATTTATTTTATAATTAAAATTAATTCTTTCATCTATGAAAAAAGTTGACTGCTTCTTCCTCTCTGAGTTTTGAGAGGAGTCTGGGTATTTTGCTTTTTTCTTTTAAATTAGTTATTCAGTTGAAAAATAATGTGTTGGCACTCATAATTTGAATATGGTCAAGTTTATGAAATTTGAAGTTGGAAGACGTTTAGAGTTTGTGTAATTAAATTATGTTTAGATTGTATAAATAAATTATATAAGATATTTTTGAAATTAACGCCTTAAAGTTTGAACCTCTAATGTCAAATAAATTAAATTATAGAAACTTTATGTTGGTGTAACTTTTGCTTCTAAAATACACCATATAAAAATATATTTTTCAAAATTTAGGTTTTATATACGACCTTTTGAGATTAATAAATTTATAGTGATTGGATAAATCAACGCACGTGATAACATAAACTTGACTTTCGATAACCTTAGTAAATTTTGAAGCAAGTTAATTAGTCTAAGATGTGAAATTTTTTGTTAACATGAAGTATTAATATTTAATATGTATAGAGATTTAGGAGTACCCTATAGTTTAAAAACAATCTTGGCTGTTACTGATTTATTGATCTATATAGGTAAAAGAACATCAATCACCCCTTGATGTTATTTTTACATCAACGACCAATAAATTGTTGCATTTTAAAAAATTGAGGTGAAGTCATTTTAAACTAAATATTTACATATTAGAACTAAAAGTTTTAAATCATCTAAGTACATAATTTTTTTTCTTTACCATTTCTCAATTTCTTAGGTTTAAGTAAAAAAAAAAAAAGTCAAAGCCAGCATACAACGGTAGAAAAAAAGAAAGAAAAAAATACTAAAAAAGATCCTCATATTTAACAATATTCTAATATTTCTCTCCCAAACCGAGAATAGCTCAATGGTAAGAAAAAATTATAATATTCCTCTCCAAAATTTCTAAGAAGTTGTATGAAATGTCTTTTTTTTTTTTTGCTCTAATTTTTACCAACTCAACTAAATATCATAACCTACAAATTTATGACTTATCCACTGATTTTAACATCTATCCAACAATAGCAATAATAAAAATAAAAATAAAATAAAAAAGGTTGAAACACGAGATATGGAATGAAAAAAACAACTCAATTACAATGGAACGAAAAATATATATTTAGGCTATTCAATTTATAAATAAATACTTTTTAAGAATTAACAAATCAGCATGACTTTTAACTATTAAAAAGTTGCTATTTATTCCTTTGAAATAATTGTTTTTTTTTCTGATTTCATTTAATAATGCATTCCTCTCTCCCAGGGGTAAAAAGACTATTATATATACCCTGATAACTAATTAATAGTACATTTGGTAATTTATTGTTTATTGTCTTCAATTTTTTGGTAACTGTTATTATTTTTCATTTTTAAGAAACAATTCTAAAATTGTGTTGGGTTTTTGCAAAATATTGGAATTAAAGTTATCCCACGTTGGAATACAAGGATGATCTTCATATGTTAGAAGTTGTCCCATATCGGAAAAGTACAAGGGAGGAGACGTGTTTCAACTACTATAAAAGGAGCTCATGAGCTTGTGTTTTAATCATGTGAAATACTTTAAGCCTGATATACTAGCTCTAGTTAACTGAGCGGTATTTGCTTTGAAAGAGTGTTTTGTGTAATTGGGGGAGAGAAATCTGTGTGATTCTAATAATTTTTCACATATTGGATTTTCCCTTGTGGGCCGTGGTTTTTTCTCTGGTTTGGAGTTTTTCCACGTTAATTATTGTCTTTCTTTATTTTATTGCCTTCTTTAAATTTATCAGTAATTGTCTGCTTATTCTTCCTGGGGTAGAAGTAGGGGATTTTTCCCAACAAATTGTATATAAATTTTAAAAATAACTAAATTAAAGTTTATTTTTTTTCCGTTCCTATTTCTATTATTTTATTTTCAAAACACAAATAAAAGTATTTTTTTATTATTAAAATTTCCATAAATGTAAAAAAAAATTAAAAACATTATATGTTTAATTTAAAAATTAAATTTCCATTATCTCATTCTTTTTAATTTAAAGTTTTAAATAACGGCATATATAATAAATAAATAATAAACATAATTTTTTTTTTCCAAAACAAGAATAAGAAACAACTACAAAGATAGTTTTTATTATATTTATCAAAAATAAAAAATAAAAAATAGAAACAACAATATTATCAACCGAACATAAGATTACCTTGTGCATACAAGACTATCAAAATTCATGGTGGCTCGTTCGTGCCCACCCATCTATTATGGATTTCATTCACATTGATAATATAAGGAATCCAACAAATGTTTTTAATAGACATAGACTATTTCTCTCATTGTCAATTGATTTTATAATGGAACTTCATGAATATTAATATGGTATTAGAGTCCGAAACGTTTAAATGAGCATTTGCTCAAAAAATGAGATTCGACAAAGATCAATGAGTCAAAAAGAGTGGTAGACATAAACCATTCCTCTCATTACTAATTGATTTTGAGACGAACTCAGGAATATATTAATATCATCTTGATCGAATTATTTTTTTCATGATTTGAAAATTGTTTAAGTTGATAGAAGTCTGATACTGTATCAAAATTCACAAACGTGGTCTACCAATCAATCACACTAATCCATTTATATAATAAAAGGTAACTATGGTTCTTGAGCGACAGATGTCTTTTCTCTGAAAAAATCAAGTACAAATTAGAATCAAGTAATGATTATCTTCTTACATCATCACTTCAAATTTCAAAACCCCAAAATAAAATCTCTCTGTTTCCCATATTGCCCCCATTTCTTCACGAGCTTCCCTTCCCATGGCGGCCACTGATCTCAATCCAGAAGCTCCCATTTTCATTCCCATGCAAATCTCCCATCTCTCCCCCATTTTTCTTCCTCTCCCTTTAATAGAAATTTACCCAAATCCTTATATTCCCATTTTACCCTTCTCCGCCCCAACTTCCCCCGTTTTCCTCCTCTACTTCTCCGCCCGCCCTCCGCCGCCGGCTCACGACAAGGCCGCCGCCGTCTTCCCGGCGCGCCACGCTGACGGCGGTAAGAAGAACTCGTGTAGAATGAAATCCGGGAATTGCGGGTGCGTTAGGGCTGACGTGGCCGGCGAGGGTTGGAAGAAAATGAGGAGGCGTGAGATGATTAGGAAGGGCCGCGGCGGTGTTTTGTCGGTTACCGGAGATGGGAATTTTACGACGATTATGCTCAGAAATATTCCCACCAAATACACGTAATTTTCGATTTTTTATTTTTTAAAGTTTATTCTTGGTTTTTTATTTTTTTTTAATTTTGTAGCCGGAGGATGCTGGTGGAGTTTCTGGACCGGCACTGTAAGAGTGAAAATGAGGAGTTGGAAGATTGGAGCTCCGGCGACGGTGGAGGAGGAGAAGTTGAAGGAGTTTCAGCCTTCGATTTCTTGTATTTACCCGTAGATTTCAGGTAAATATATATGTTTTTTTGGGGGGTTAAAATACATATTTGGTTCTAATATGAAGTAATTATTTAATTTCTAAATTTTAGTTTCAATTTAGTAAAGTGATTTATTCTCTATATTTTGAGTATCAAAATTGTCTTTATTTTTTAAAATTTGTAACTACAATACTTTGATTAAAGTAAGTATCCATTTTACTCGACCATTCGATAATATATCAATTACATCATAATTTAGTTCTTACTTTTATTAAGTTGGGTTATAATTTAGTTCATGTATATTTTAAATTAGTCTATAGTAAAAAAGTAGTTCAAAATAATCCCATTTTCTGCTTCGGTGCATTTTAAGTTCTGCTTTAAAAATGTTTATTTTGATTTTATGTCTTTAACTTTGGTTCATTCTAGTCGATTTACTTTTAAAATGTTCGTAAAATACTTTACAAAATTTTAACACAAATTTTTATATAAAACAAAAAACTCTTTTTAAGTATAAAATAATGTTTACATTCTAAAAATTTTTAAAAAAAATGTTGATTGTAATGTTAAGTATAAAATAATGTTTATATTTTAAGAAATATATTGATTGTAATGTTGTGTTGAAATTACGATGGTACGAAGTATGAGATTAAAGATAAAAATGAAGAGGTCAAAATGATAATTTTTTAAAAGAATAAGGATCAAAATGAATTAAAGCGAAAAGTATAGGGATTGAAAAGTATAGGGATTAAGATGAATAAGTAAAAAGGACCAAAATTTTTAAATTATAAGATTAAAATGAAAAGAACTATTTTTAAAAAATATTGTTAAAGAATTTAATAAGATCTCTTCGATATATGTTGAAGAGTAAATGGATTTATAAGTTAAAAAAATTAAATGGTTATATATTTAAAATCAACACCTATTTTTATGAAATTTATAAATTTTTACGAGAAAGAATTTTGTAATCCATTATTCATTTCATCGGCCGGCCGTTTGACAGGACGGGGATGAACAAGGGATACGCGTTCGTGAACTTCACGACGGCGGGCGGGGCGTGGAAGTTCAAGGCCGCCGCCGACAACCAAACGTGGGATCTCTGCAACTCCTCCAAAGTCCGGCGAATCGCACGTGCCAGGCTTCAAGTTGATTTAAAACCCGACCTTTTTTTTTTCTTAATTTAAGAAAACGAATTAAAGGGTTAATAAATTAATTAATTATTTGAATTATAAAACTTGGCGTTTTGTTTAGGGGAAGGAGGAGCTGCTGCGGCACTTCGAGAACATGGGGTTTCCGTGCGAGACGGTGGAGGTTTTGCCGGTGAGGTTCAGCCCGCCGCGCGACGGCTCCGGCAAGTCGGTCAAGGAAACAACCGTCGGGCTAATCGGCGGCGCGTGGGCGACCTAAACTATTCGGATGTCACATGCATAAGGGGTTTTTCCTTTTTTAAGTTTATTTTATTTGCTTTTTTTTTTTTGGGAGGGGGTGGAGTTTGGCACCTGAAACTTGGGAGGGGCAGGTGGTGGGGTCCACCCTCTTTGATCTAACGGTTGTGATTGGGTTTGAACTAGGGTTTACAAATTACAATTTAAGTCCCCATGCATGAGAATCTAAAGAACTATGCTTCACATCTATTAGGTCTGCTTGATACATAATTTCGATTCAGTTTATTGTTCATTTGATTCTTATCAATTCAACGAATATTTGTTTAACAAATTTGTTTTTAAAACTATTGGATTTAAGTAATTTGGAAATTCTAGTATGTTTCCATGGCCGACCAAGGTAAATTATTATTTTGGTTTTGTTAATATTATAAAATTTTCAAAGTAATCACTGTTATACTAAAAATTTTCAATTTAATCTTTCTAGATAAATTTTGTTAACAAAAAGTTTTCATGTCATTTAATTGTTTTTTTATGATGTATTCATTAATAAAAATATTAATAATTTAAATACACGATAAAGTTTGAAAATAATAAAATATATACTTTTAATATTAGATTCATACTTAAATGTCATGAATTAATTTGTAATAGTTTTCAACAGTGACCTAATAAAAGAAAGAACGAACATGACAGTTAAAGAGACAAAACAGGCATTGATGAGCGGTAATTAACATATATGTCAACCTAAGAGGTTGTGAATTCGATTATCCAATCTACTAAAAAAAACATGACATTTAAAGAAAAAATTGTCATTGATACATTAGTATACCACAATAAAATAATTTCACAAATTGATCTTCGAAAACAATTTATATAATAGTCAACAAATCAATCCTAAGAATCTTTAATTTACTTCCATCATTTAAAAATAAAAAGTTATAACATTCTTTCAAAACATATATTAAATTTGTATTATATAATAAAAAAACAAATTTATTAACATATTTGAACACTATACACCTGTAAAATTCAACCCCCAATAGTGCCGTACGATTCATCGAAAAGAAAAAAGAAAAAGTTTAATTTAATGATTTCGTCTGTATATGCTAAACTTCGCCGCCACTGCCGCCGGGCGCCGCCCCGAAGCTGGCCGTACATGTAGGCTCAGGGTTAGGGTTTTTTCGGGAAGGGGAATGACGTGTGACACCGGCTGTTTNGGACCAAATAGAACCTAAAACCAAGTTTTTAAATCATGACGTGGAAGTAAACTTCAATTTCCTATCGATTATTTATGTAGAAATTAGAAAAATAAAAAAAATCGAAAAAAATATTTAAATAAACGAATAAACATTTTCTTATTTCTAAATTAGTTAAAAATAATTAATCTTAATATATGTATATATTTTTATTTTTGAAAAGTTAATATTATATTTATATATATATTAGTGACATTTTGTTGATATTTTTCATATTTTATTATACTATGATGGAAATGTTGATTTACCTCTCATGTCGATGCAAACCCATAAAAACATGGATATGCCGATAAAAATATTGATGTGTCGACATATATTTAAAACCATGCTTAAAACGAAGTTTTAAGATGTTGATGTTGATGTCTCAACTTCATAGAAATATTAATAAAGCGTCGATATACGTTTATGTAAAGGTTAGATAAATTAAAAAATCGCAAAAAATATTAAATTATACAAATAAATTTTTTCTATTTCTAAATAAGTTAAAAATAATTAATATTAATATTATGTATATATTATCGATATTTTGTTGATTTTTTTGTACTATAATGAAAATATCAATTTATCTCTCATATCGATGTCAAATCCATGAATACATAGAAATGTCGATGGAATGTCGATATATATTTAATACCATGCTTAAAAGTGATTTTCAAAATTTAAAAATAAAATAAAAAGATGGTCTAAAATTTAAAGTATTTTTGTTCCACTACCCATTTTGATCTTTGCACTCTCAAAATTTTGTTCATTTGGATGATGTAAGTCTATTTTGGTTCATGATCTTTTAAAAAGTGACTATTTTGATCATTATTTGCAAAATTTTAACACAAATTTTATATACAATAATTAAAGCGAGCAACAGTAGTTGACATATACCTCAAACCAAGAGGTTGTGAGTTCGAATCCCCTCCCTTATATTAAAAAAAATTATACACAATAAAACTATTTAATATGAATTTATAACTACATTTCAATAAATTTAGTGAGTAAAATTTCATGCTAAAATATTAATCGAAATAAATTAGATAAAAATAAAATGAATAAATATTATGTGAGTACCAAAACAAATGTTTTGAAAATACAAATATCAAAATGAACAAAAATTTAACATAACAGGAATCAAAATAGCTGTTTTACAAATAGTAAAATGAACCGAAATCGAAAATACATAAACCAAAAGAACTCATTAACATATATTTTATCAAGAAAATTAAAAAAAAAGCTAATTAATTTTAAGATACTAACTGAAACAGTAATAGCAAAATTTAAATAAAATTAACTACTTCACGAAATAAAAACAAATTAGACTATTCATCTAATATCTCATTCTATATCTTTTTTTTTTCAGAACATATTTCATGCTATATCAATTATTTTATCAAAAAGAAAAGAAACCCTATATATCAGTTAGCATACAATTATTGTGAATTACAGTCTTATAGTCAACTAATAAATAACATATACTCTTGTTCCAGAAAGAAAAATGTATACTCAGGTAATTCGATATATATATTAATTTTTGGATCGTAGAAATATTTTATCTTCACTAAATATTATTTCATTACTTTTTAATAGAAGTATTCAGGAAATAAAAAAGCAGTGCTTAATTTTTAAAAAAAAACCAAAATGGGGTGTTGCGAGAATCGAACTCGCGACCTCTCGCACCCGAAGCGAGAATCATACCACTAGACCAAACACCCGTTCATGTTACCATTCGAAATATTAGTTTAATATTTTAATTTGACATTATCCGATTTCTCTGTTCTCAAATTTCTCGGTTTCTTTTGCGGCGAAGACGAAGGAAGCAAAATGGGAGCTTCGATAATGTCCTCTCGCCCTCACCTGATCCACTCTCTTCTTCTCCGGTCAGTTCCCTTCTCCTCCTCCTCCTCCACCACCGCCGCTGCCCTCTCCACCGGTTGCTTCCGTCAATTCAGACCAAACAGTTCAATCTTCCTCATTCGTCGATCTCCTCATCGATTCCGGGATTTCGCTCCCTCCGCATCCGTTTCCGTCGCTCAATCCTTTTCCTCCGCCCTTTCTTGTCCCTCTGAGGTCGAATTCAATGAGGAGGACGATGAAATTGANCGACAGTGATTACGAAGGTGAAGTTCGAATCGTGGATTTCGAACTTGAGGAGGAGAGCATTGGGGGTGAATCGCAAGCTGATGCAGTTTCGCAGTTGTCTTCGTCGGTGGTGAATGGAAGTGAAGTGAAGAATCTTCCGAGCTTGACGGTTAAGGAGAAGAAAGAGTTAGCGTCATACGCTCATAGCCTCGGGAAGAAGCTGAAAACTCAGTTGGTGGGCAAGTCTGGCGTTACTCCTGGCTTGGCTATTTCTTTCGTCGAGACGCTTGAAGCCAACGAGCTTCTCAAGGTAACGTTGATTCTTGTAATGTTCTCTTCTCTGCTTCATTGATGTATTGTTTCGTTGTTTGATGCTCTCCGATTAGTCTTTATGGTACAAGAATTAGAGTTTCTTGGTCTAGTCTTCTTAATCCACTTGAAGGGAACAAGTGCATGGGACATCAATTGTCTGTATAAATTTTTATCTCCTGATTCTTATACAACTTGAATAGCAAGAACATTCTGCACCTAAAATGCTTGTGTGTTGTTTGGACAACAATTACCTGTTTCTTGGGCGGGAAATGTTAAAACTATGGTGAGAATGAACAGTTTGACGAATGATGAAATGATATCGTAACATTTGAATTTAAGGAAGTCTTATCTAGTTCAAAGATTCGAATGATACACTTCTCTTCAAATTTCATCCGTGAAGAGAGACTGCATATGGTTAAGCATTTGCATTATGTATGATTCTCTTCCCTGTCTTTTAAATGCACAAAAAACTTCAATAATCTTCATGTACTTGTGTTGTCAACTTGCTCTTCATTCATTTTCTGTATGTTTAAATACGATTTTCTCACAAAAGAGAGAGAAATTTGCAGTTCGTTCATTTTCTGTATGAAAAGTTTAACTAGTTCATAAAGTTTCACTAGTGACATTTCTTCTTGATTGGGTTTTGTTTATGAAGGAATATGTAGCCTCTGGAACTCAATTGTGATTTCTCTATTTGTAATCTTGACTAATGGCTCCAATTTATGCGTACTTTCTGATTTAAATGTCGAATATTGAGAAAGTCCAAACTAGAATAAAAGAAACTGAACCATGGGATACAGATCAAAATTCTCAGGAACTGTCCAGTGGAGCTGGATGATGCGGTGAGGCAATTGGAGGAATCAACTGGCTCTGTGGTGGTCAGTCAAATTGGCAGAACTGTTATTATTTACAGGCCCAGCATCTCAAAAATGAAAGCCGAGGAGAAAAAAAGGCAAGCACGGAAAATTTACGTGAGAAAAGAACCCGATCGGGTGAAATCCATTCTACAGGTATAGGAAATGGATTGGCATTCTTGATATTTTCTTGAAGGAACAAAAAAAAGTGTCAACATTCTATGACAAGGTCACTCTTGAATTTGAATTCTTCCAAACTATGCAGAATAAAGTACAAACACCCGGGATCTCTAACTCCAACCGCGGTCGTCGTGGAAGCAGCAGGTTTTGATTTCAACTAGGATTCACATCTAGCAGGTTTTATGGTGGAGGAAAACAAGATTTTGAATTCCCATCCCATGTAAGTTTTGTCATACCATTCTAAATCTTTGTAGTTTTCATTTAGTTCATTAACTTTGAAATTTTACTCTGTTTCCACTTCACTGGTTTAGAGTTCAAACAAGATTGTATTGTTTGTGTGAGTTAGTAGGAGAAGTTCAAATT
>NW_019104495.1:2257099-2293093 GCF_001995035.1 Momordica charantia | reverse complement strand
TCCTTCCGTTCGGGTCGGGTCGGAGGTCGTGCCCCGGAATGCAACTCGGGTTGTACGCGTGTGAGATGGCAGTGGCGAATCTTCTCCACTGTTTTAATTGGGAGTTGCCTGACGGAATGGGAACCGAAGAACTCGATATGAACGACTCGTTCGGACTCACCGCTCCGAGAGCGGTTCGACTCGTTGCCGTTCCGAGTTACCGGCTTAACTCGCCGGAGTTCGAACTCCGAGGCAAGAGATGGGAAGATAATGAAATCAATTGAAAACCACAATCGTTGTAGAATCGGATGAAAAGAATTTTCCTTTCCTTTCTTTTTTCTAATTTTAACTTTTTACAAATAATAATCCTTTTTTTGATTATAATTACGAAAGAGATTTGATATTTTTTTGCTTTTTGTTTAACTTTTATGTTGATTTTAAATTTCAATGGTTTTAAAAGGTAGGTTAAATTATACAGATGTTCTGAATTTTTGGATATATATAAACTTTTAATTCTAAAATTATAAAGATGTAAGCAAATACATTATAGGATAAAGATTCAAATTATCACCCCTCCCTCTATTATGGTAACATTATAAAAATAATTTATCGTATAATGATTTATTATAGAATTAATTTGAAATAATTCTTTAATAATTCATTTAATAGAAATTTGCTATAGTATGCCTTTTTATTTATTTACCTTATAAATATATTTGGATTATATGCATAAGACCATACGTGGGAATATGTGTTTATTCCGAGCAGATCCAAGTTTGAATTAAATAATTAGCAGCAAAAAAAAATTGTTGATAAGGACTAAAATATTGTACCTTATAAAAAATTTAAAGACTAAAATATGACATCTTGAAGCTAGAAACCAATTATTTCGAAATAAATAAATAAAAGCCAAAATCAAAATATAACATTCAAGAGACAAAAATAAAATAAGTAAAATTATAAAAGTCGATAGAATTTTGGGCAGTTTATATTTTTAGCCCATAAATTTGAACATATTCTCATTGGTTCATGAGTTTCTATAAACTAAAAACTCCCACAAAATAAAATTCTCGTTTCCTCCGAAATTGCAAATAATGAATAATGCTTTCAATTATATAATAACATTAAATCTTACCAGTCATTCCATCGTAATTTCATAATAATGCTTTAACAAATATTTCATTTCACTAATTAAGACAAATATAACTTCAGACTAAAAAGTTCTAAAAAAGAAAATAAAAAATTTCAGATGATGCGTTGTCACTAGTCACTAACCTCAGAAAGGAGGAAAATGGAAATAATAATAAAAATAGTTAAGACCAATCGATTATATATGACTGTAAATATTTTATTACAATACTTCTGTTTTTGTAGACATTTTCCTTCCAAATATGTGTGAATAAAACTATTTATTATATATTTAAGGACAATTTCTATATATTTAATTATTTGTATTTAAAAAAAAAAGAAAAGAAAAGAAAAGAAAAAGGGCATTGGAAAGAAACCCGGTTGCAATTCCTAGTCTCTCCGTTTTTATTAATTACAAATTTAGTCGTAATTTCATATTGTTTTAATTTCAGAAAAAAAGATTAATAATAAAAAATAATTCCTTTATAGGAGCAAATTCATTTGATAAAAAGAAAAACAAAATAGAAAGTTTTCTATCCAACTGTACATTTTCTCCACAAAATTTTTGTATTAGGACAAAAGTATAAGTTTATTAAAGACATAAATATAACACATGAGAATATAAACTAATACCATTCCTAAAAATATTTTTATAAATCCCTAAATAGATATTCAAGTTATAGTGTTGCTGCTTTTCTGTATAATAAACAAAATTCCTCAAAATAAACTGTCACTTTAATGTTATCATAACAATCAGGTATAAACAAATAAATCTTAATAAAAAAAATTACAATACTAATTCTGATAATAGAATATTGCTTTGAATTTTGTTGGGAAAAAAATAAGATAAAAAAGTTATGTTTTTGATTCAGTGGAGAATAAATCTTATAGTAAGATTCGAATGACAGCAAGACCCACAGCAGAAATTGAAACAACTGTACCTATGCAGTATTTAATTACATCATATTTGGCGGCTTCTAATTGAGCTCTTAAGGCATGAATTTCCTATACACCAAATAAAAAAAATAAATAAATAAGAACAGACATGAAACAATTAGAGTCTCGTGAGAGAACTTTTAAGCAATCAAGCTTACCCGATCGAGCTTATTGGTTAGATTGGTGGTTTCGGCGTTTTGATCAGCAAGTTCATCTCGTATGCGCCTGCACTCAAACCCGAACAATAAAAATGAGTTTGACATAACTTCTAGAATGATTTTGATAGGCCCCAATGAAGAAAGTGTATTCGAGAAAGAGAGAAACTCGGGGGGTAAGAAAATAGAATGTGGGTTAGTAGGCGCTGGTACGGGTATTTTGTAAACAGGAACCCACGGTAGAAGGTAGAGGTATCTTTACGTCATTTTGTCTAAGGACTGTTTGGAAGAGATTCGGGAGCTCTCTAATTCTCGCCCATTGTAATGCCTTTTAAGAGAGTTCTATCAGATTTCTAACTACTTAAAGGTGAAGTGCTTTCCCAAGGGTGGATCTTATGGATAAAAGGATTAATATCCCTTAATTAGGGAAAACATATTTCATTACACTCCAAAATGCACAAATATTGTTGAAATGAGAAAATTTCTGCCTTACCCTTTTTCAAGATTTAAATCTAAACGTTGTCCAGCAGTGACTTTATCAATCTCGTATCTGTTTCAACACATAATATATATGTATAAGATTAGAAAGTTCAAGATTAGCATGATAATTAAGCATTATGAGGCAAACCTTAATTCACTACGCATCTTCTCTATGTCACTTCTAAGTTTTTCGGTCTCTCGTTGTAACATTGAAAAGTGATGCTCCTACGGAAAGAAAAATTATCGAAAGAACTTCAATTGAAGAACAAACCTATCACTTAGCGAAAATTTTAAGTTCTATTTTTTCACAACATTTTAATTGTCTTATATAAGAAGAAATAGAGACGAGTACAAAAAAGGAGCGTTTTTCTATAGTCTAATACTGCACAACAAGTCCACAACTATACTAGTGAGGAAAAAATACTATCAAATTTAAACCCAATACCATTTCAACTAGGGGTATAATTGCTTCTTTAATTATCTATCAATTTCGATTATCCATAAACTAAAGTTTTACTATTTTTAAAACTCAAGGAAAGGATATAGTAGTACAACCTATAGAACAAATCCTATTCAAGTAAGGTGGCCCAAAATTACTTACTATTACTAATGGATTTGTATTAGACCAGGTGGTTCGTTCCAAATTTGCCAGCAAATTGATATGAAATAACCAAAATTTCAAATTCTAAAGCTAAAAAAATTTCAAAGTATGCATAGAAGGCAAAGATATCGGGACATACCTAAACAATCCCTCGATCGATACAAGAACTGGTTAGACCAAAACACCTATTCTAATCTAACATATAAAAAGAGGACAAAGAAAACCTCATCTCGACCGCATTAAACAAGATTCACCATGAAAAGGTTCTGAATCATATGTTCAATGAAAGAGAATTTAGAGAAGTACAAAAATCTCAAAAGTTTCGAAAAATCTGTATCCATAAATACCTGTGAACTTTGCACTTGAGATTTAAACTTCGACAAATTAGATTCTTGAACCATCTCAGACTGCAATATCAATATGTCATCAATGATCAAATAAATCAATCATTATTCATAGATTCTATGTTTAGAAGATCACAAAATCAATCTTAAAATGCAACCAAGATAGGCATAAAAGAAATATTAAGATATAGTTATCTTACCTTTTGCATTTCTGCTTTTGAAACAAAGGAATGGGACACATTTTCCAAGCTATCGTTTAAAACTTCAGTGATAGCAGCAGTTATAGCCTCGGCTTGCTTTGATGGCACGTCCTTTGCTTCTAAGCCTCTCACCTACAGGTAAGAGTATAATTTCTGCATATTATGACCATCTTAGAATAACAATCAAAGTCTATTCATAACTATTGACTAAGAATATCAAAAGTAACACAATTTAGTTACAAAATCAATGCACAGAATAATCAAGTTGCTATAGAAATAGAACTGAACGGCAATAAAAGATTTTCCATATGGAAACATAGGAGCAAACTAAATTTCATGAGCCTTCATTACAACAAAAACTCCTCAATAGAGTTCAATTTCCCAAAAAACAAAAATTCTAAATTCGTTTTTCTTGGAAATTTTAGTTTTATAATTCATTGAACGCACCTTGAGAATACCTTTTATGGCGATTCTTCAAAGGGAAACTTGGTAAAAATTACAACACTAATTCAAGTTTAGTCAAAGATTGCAACACAAGAGTAAACGTTGATACACCTTCTCCCCAAAAAAAAAAAAAATCAAAATGTCTACAGAAATAGAACTGAATGGCAAATAAAATATCTTCCAAATGAAATCACAGCAACAAACTAAATTCCTCACAGAAACTCATAAACAGAGTTCAAACTTCCAAATAAATAATAAACAAAAAACAAGTAAAAAAACTTTACCAGCGCCAGTGTATCCACAAGAAATGCCCGGTTTCCGTTGGTTGATTTCGCGAGCTGCGAAATCTGCCTACAAGCGAATCCATAAGTAGAAGAATTTGAAGACAAAACCAACGCCCTAACCTTCGGTAAAGGCGCACGATAAGCCATCTTCTTTACTACCAAAAAAAGAAGCCAAAATACAGATGAATTGAAATCAAAACGGACTATAAAGGCCAATGAATCGAATCAAAAACAGTGTGGAAAATGGCGGAAGGCGAATCAGAGTTGACCGAAAACGCCTAAAAGAAATGGAAAAGGAAAAAGGGCAACGCGTTGAATCGACGACGAGTTTCTCAGAGTTTGAAAAGAAAGTCCAATGGTAAAACGTTGAGAAGCTCCATTGCGTTTTCTTGGGGAAAGGGTTTTGGTCCGGTTCGGTTCGATTTTTAAGGTGGACTGAACTGGCTGAGGGAACTGCCACCGTCCCACGTGCCTGCTACATTGGGCTGGGCTTATTCGCTGAAACGAAATCGTGGGCTGGCCTTGGGCTGCTATTAGGCCCATGCAAGAATTTTAACCGTTTTTAATAACTAAATCACTTTTTCAACTACGTCAATTTGGAAAATATACTTTTGGAATAAACTTTCCAAGAAATTTGATGTTTTTTTATTTTGTATTTTGACTACAACACATAGGGATAAGAATTTAATTCAGGATATTTTAATCGCAAATAAGTGCTTTAACTCGTTGAGCTATGTTCAGGTTGACAAACTTTACGTATTTGGTAACTAATTTTTCAAAATTCTCAATTTATTCTTCGATATCTATTATTAAAAAGTTTTTATATATCATGACTCACATCAATCTCATTTCATCATTTCTTAAAAGCATAGCTTAATTGGCTAAGATATATATCTTCGACTACAACGTTGTGACTTTAAAAACTCACCTCAACATGTTATACTAAAAAAAAATCTTATTTGTCTCCTTCCTCCAACCCGTCTCCTTCTCTCCCTCCCCCAAGATCTAATATGAGGGAGGGGCACACCGAGACCTGAAATAAAACTACACAATTTTGCATGTTTTGTTTCTTGCTAATATATGCTAATTACAACTATAAGTCAATCCATTACATGCAATTGGTTTTTATGAACCCTCAGCATATCCATGGTGTTTTATGATAAAATAGATGGTAAAATAAATTTATTGATGTCTATTTGGTTACGAGGTTATAAAATGACATTTTAGTCATTTGAATTTGAAAAACTGTTTTAAATAGTCTGAAAGTCTTCCTCCTCATTTTCTATCACTCGCCACTCGCCATGTTTAAATTATATATTTTTATTAAAAAAAATAGCATTTATATTATTTACTGTTTAAATAATTAATAAAATAAATATATTGATTTTATAAATAACTTAACTGAAAATTTTAATTTCTCAAAAAAATGGTTGGGAGAAAGAAAGGTGATAGGTGGAGAATTTAGTTTATACAACTTCATCATGTACGAGAATAAACATGCAAAAACTATCATCTTGAAACTATTCCCATCAACAATCTTAAATATTAAAAAAATAAAAAATTCAAATATACCGAAAAGTCATAGTATTATTTAAAAAATCAATTTTCACAAAAGTGCTATGGAATAAATCTCTTCATTTGGAAACACACTATCTTCTTAATCCATTTTCAAACACACCTTACAACCTCTCTAGAATCATATTATTATACCAAGCACACTCATTTTGAAACCTAAATTATGTGATGTGATTGTGAATTGATTTAATTTGATAAAATTATTTTGTTTTCAAGACCTCCCATAATAGAGAACTGCGAAAGTATCACATGTATAACATTAACAACAGGAGGTTATACAAAGAAAAACTCTCAATGGTGATAAGACTATACAAAATTAATTGCTCTCTAATGGCTGTCAAATATCTAACTTCTAATTGTGCATGTAATCACAAGAAGCTCCTTTCTTGCAATGTCCACTTTCATGGTACTTGCACACTCTTTGACCTTTATAAGGAAGCCTTGAAGAACTTCCACCACCACTACCACCACCATAAAATGGCTGCTGCATCCCCCAGGATTTACCTCCGTTACCGGGATCTCCGCCGTGAGAGCCACCGTCCTTCTGGTTCGAGAACCTATCCCCATTTTTACCATGTTCATTACCCCACATGCCCTGGTTCGAGGATGGGGCGGACCAATTGGGATTCACATTCATAGGTGGCATTGGTCCGAGGCTGGGGGCGCCCCATCCCGGAGTTGGGTTCACAGGAGGTGGCATCGGTCCGTGTCCTGGCCATCCTTGAATGGCATTTTCGGTTGGTGGCCCTTGACCTGGTGCAGACCAACCTGGGTTTGTACCTGCAGGAGCAGAACTTGGAGCAGCAGCTCTCCACATCATACCAGCACCAGCATTCGGAGGTGGTGTTGCACCCCAACCCATGTTTGGATTTCCTGATGGCATTGGCCCCCAGCCTTGGTTTTGAGACTCCAAGCCGGGCCGTGGAACAGTACTCTGACCTTCCGGAGCTCCCATTCCCCAAGAAAGATTGGGCGGAGTCGAAGACTGAATGTGAGGCTGGTTACTGGGCATAGGAGGTGTAGAACGCCAAAGGTCGGAGGATGGATAACCGGTCAAGCCAGGCGTGGAGAAACTCCCTGTCGGAGTTCCTGCACTGAACGATGTCGCAGCAGCATTCTGCACAGGGGACATCTCCCCCCAACGACTGTGAGGAGGTTGTGCTGGCAGCATGCTAGAAGAAATGTTTGGTTCAACTTTGAGTGATTTTGCATTTTCCCAGGACTGCAGTTCATTTCCTAACATAGAGACCGAATTACTCATTTCCCGCTTCAGAATGGAACCAGAACCGTGTCCTTGAGTTTCGATGTGAGGATTACGATTACTGATGGATTGTACTAAACTTTGAAGATTCGCGCTAATGCTTTTAATATCTGCAGCTGCCTTGACAGAAGCATCATCAAGGATAGTTGATGGCCTTGCTGGCTGAGAATGATTTTGATATGTATTTATAGAACCTAAACCCATGCCCTTTTCTGCTGAATTCATGCCAGAATGTGACCGCAAGGAATCCTTCTCGGCCCCTTGCAAACCGCCATTACCTCCTGAGAGTGAAAGTGTTCTTGCTTCCAAGAACGACGCAGCCACTTGAAATGGCTGCTCCTTTGTTCCTCCTGGGCTGGGAGTAGGAGAAGGAAGACTTGTGAAGTTTTTATTACCATGGTCAGAAGACCATCTCTCTCCCGAGTACCTGGGGACTTCTATCGAGGCCGAGGCAGGCCTCTCTCCCGAGTACCTAGGGGCTTCTATCGAGGCCGAGGCAGGCCTCTCTCCCGAGTACCTAGGGGCTTCTATCGAAGCTGAGGCAGGTCTACCAGTAGGACTAACTTCATTTTGAGATTTCCATCTTCCTCCAGAAGAATGGCCAAAAGAAATTGGATTATTAAGTGGATTTGAGGTACCAGTATTCTGACCATCCATACCTAACTGTGAAGTGGCTCCCTGAGGCTTCCCACCAACAAATGAAGAAGCATGATGCGTAGGCATTTGAAAATTGTTATCCGACGTGTCCTTTAGGATCTTTCCTGCTAAGACATCAGTCAGAAGTAGGGAGTCATCTTGCTTGTCTGAGGTTCTCCATACTCTCAAGTCAGCAGGAAAATAACCAGTGTTACTCCACTTGCGCAGTTGCACCATCGAAAATGGTCCCTGCACTTTCCCGGATGGATCTTGATAACGCCATATCTTCTCTGATTCATTAACAATAGCGGCATTTTGTGTAGTGCCTACAGATGGAGATGCTGCTGGATTTACTGAATGAGCGGCAGAAGACGACTCAGATGCTGCCCCAGACAAGGCATTCCTAACAATGATTTCTGAACTAGGTGAAACTTGTTGCTTGTCCCACTTGTTTATCTTTTTAACATCTCTTTCTCTTCCTTGACTCCAAGAATTTTCATTTATTATTTCGCCAGAACCAATGGCATCATCGCCTTGGGCAGAGAAGCCTTTGCCAGACCTGCTCAAGTCCCGATTCGTGTTGGAAAAGTTTCTCATCCCGCTCCAGGAATCATTCAAATTTGAACCTCCTTTCCCAGGAGAAACCGGATCCCTCGTCCTCCTGCCAAAGCTTGTGCTTCTTGGCAAGGCATAGGTTTCTGCATGAAACGGATGATGTTAAACTTGCTCGCTAAAGGAAAATAAATGTGAATTCAATCACAAAAGATGTAAAAAACCTGGTCTCTTATCATCTGTTTCATCCTCATCATCAGACTCATGACTCGGATCCATGTTAGGGTCGGTATGTATTTCTGGTATTTCCTCCAGTCTACGCTGCCGCTCCTCAGGTGTCTTCAAAAGCTGTAGTTTCTCAACACATTCTCTAAGCGTTGAGAGAAGTCAAGGAAAGTAATCATAGAATTCTCAATCATTAAGAGTGTTCATCAAAATAAACAAGAAATTGTGAACAATTTATGTCTTTATTCTAGTAGTTGCACACTAAAGGATTATATAGTGATCTTCAATATGAATATAATCTCTGTAATTTGACAGTTCAACCCCATGACTTGCAAATGTTATCTTCCAATGTAAGTGCAGTACCTCTTCAGGAAAAGAAAGAACCTAGAGTACTCATACAAATACATAATGAAAAAGATTATTTTTCTCTCAATGTGCGATGGGAGCAGGCTTATCATTAATCAACCAAAAGAAGAAAATCATACATAATTCAACAAAATATTGAGAAAAGGATATTCCTTCCTGCGCCCTTTTTCACTTGCTCGATCACGGAGATGACTAAGTCGGACTATCTCGGTTTCCATCCACTAGAAGGGAGACATACAAAGAAATAGTCAACTAAAAAATAATGAAGCTGTATCTGAAATAGATATCAATAAATAGTTTGTTCTAAACATATAAACTATTTATAATATGCAACATGTGCCAACTTGACCAGTAAGATGAGTTTGTTCTCATCTCCCAAAAAAAATTTAACAAAAACGAGATGCCAAGAAATTATTCTTCTTTTACATATGAAGCTTTTTGGTAACATACTAGCCATTGTTGTTACTGATTAATTTTATAACATAGTGCAAATGAACAATCTAACATCACCCCCATTTCTAGCTTCTTGCTCTAAATTCTCAAATAAGTTGATGCACGACAAAGTGGACCACTACCTCCCAATTAATCTTAGCTTCCCAATATCTTTTAGTCACTTTACATTATGACAATGTTATCTCTACTTAAACTCTTGGTTGCTTGAGTTCTTATACCTAATAAAGGGGAACAAAAAAAGAAGAAGAAAATAAAGAGCCTAGGAGTCGTAAATTGTTTGACAAAAAGTAGCACATACTCAAGAGGCCATCTCAGTACAAGCATTAACTCCAAATGATTATGGTTAGATGAATTTTGTTTTTCCTCTACAAATAAAACAATAGAAAAATAGACGCACTCTGATTGATATTCATAGTGCAGATGTACTAAACTGCATGCATAAGTCACATGGCAGGTAATGAACCAGACAAGATATAAACTAGCAAGTAAATGAAATTACTACAATGATAACAATAACATTTTTAATGGATATTTGCATCTTAGATTGAAGGCATATTTATTTCCTCGGTAAACTGGTCGAACATTAAAATTTAAAACACGAAGTTGATAATATTTCCCTTCAAAACATGCATGCATGTCAAACTATTCCAGGATCAAATATATCAAATACATATATAAATAGATCCATACACCTCTAACATTGAGAAAATGCAGAATAGTTAACAATCAAATACTTACATCTTTGACTCTTGCATCTTGAAGCGACATTGCTCTCTCTTGAAGGTCGCCCTAGCAGGGGGAGTTGATATTTTAACAAAGCTTGAATAATATTAAATAGAAGACAAAAAGAAAGAAAAGCAAGATTACCACAGTCAGACGGTTAAGAATTCCACACTTCATGCTCTGTCGAAGACGCTTGCACTCCTCCTGAGCACCCCCCATCACCCACGGAAAGGGGAAAAAGTACAAACAAAAATTAAAACCAAAAAAGAATGCAAATTGTTGGTGCCCAAAAGATCATGGCAATCAAGTTCTAAGAAGATATTCAAGCATTAAATTAGTATTAAAATTACCTCCGTGAACTCTTGATTTGAGATAATATCAATTGAAATCACTTCTGTCTTGTTCAAATTCAAGATCTCTAGCATGATATTTGTCATTTTTTTACCAACTTTATATGGCTCAGATGCTTTGCTTGTACCTGATAACATCAATAACTTAAAACGTTATTTTTATTACCTTTTTATAAGAAGCAAACGATTAAGAATTAACATTCCTTCGAATGGTAAAGGAATGACTCCTTACCCATAACTTGAACAAGCCGATATAAATCTTGTTTTTGTGCACTGCCTGATATCCTTATCCTCACAAAAGAACCAACAACCTTGTCGTGAAAACTCTCCTCGTCTTCAATCAGATATTCCACCAAATTACGTCTTAAGTAAATTAAATTAATGTTGTGAATATCAATGGCTGCATAATCATCAAGGTTAGACTGGAGTCCTCTCTCATCACCCTTTTTCCGAGTCCTGCGTTTCTTCTCTTTCTTAGTCTTTCCTAAAGCATCAGTGTGCCCATCAGCCTCCAATTGACTTGATTCAGTATCAGCAACACTCCCTTGGAGGTCATTTGTCTGGGCATCCTCTTTGACGAGGAAGTGCGACTCTAGAAGCTTCAACATTTCAAAATGCCCCACACGTGGCTTTCCAAACAAATTTTCAAGTCTTGAATCACATATGATTTGACTTTTCCGCCGAGGATCACGAAGCTTATTTCTTTTAATATATTCTAACAAGAGAGCCTGCACATCAAACTGAGATAAAACAGTTTTATCACCGTTCCTCATGTGCATAACAAACTCCAAGAGCTCTTTAGATGCCCACTCAACATCGTTATCTGTGGATAGCCCTTGGGAATCAGGTATAATGGGCATACTAGGTGAGCTCATTTCCTTTGCATGAGTTTTTGACCTTTTCTTAGCTTTTCTTTTCTTGGAACTACTAGATTCTTCATTTTCAGAAACGTCCAAATCTGATCCTCCATCAACAGTACCATCACATAACTCGCCAGGTGAATCAGGTCTGCTAGTTAGCGTCTCAGATCCTTTGCACGGGTTCTTTGCATGAACAAGTTCATCAAAAGTTAGAGACAGACTTCCCTTCAAGTCTGTCCAGTACTCCTTAAAAAGATACTCCCAGCTATTTTTGTCATTAAAATCAATTTGGCCCTGCACAAGCACAAGAATGAAGGAATAAGCAAAATGACCTGCTGCAGTAAAACACATCCATGGTAATGCATATAAAAGTTCCCTTATTAAAACGTAGCTCTCCCTGCTTATACGCATTGGTTAGAATTAATACAAACGGAAAAAAATAAATAATCCCCAGAAACTAAGCCAAGACAACGATGAGTTATCTGGAGCCTATGTAATCTGATTTCCACATCACGGAAGAATTCAATCACATACATAGATATAATGGTCTTCCTTAGGAAGTAATCATAAAAAAGAAAGACGCAAGATTAATCCCATACTTCAATCATTTTGCAACCAAAAAGAAGCCCTTGGTTCTTTTCTTGCATATGACACCATTAACTTCAGCATCTATTGAAATCAACCTATTTTCCTATTATTCGATTAATTAACCAGAAATGCACGTGACATGCACAAGTTGCATCATATAATGTGAATACTTTGAACAAAAACAACCTTTTACTTTTGACTATGTAACCAACAAAATAGAGGTTTGGTAATAAATTGAAAATTTTGGCAAAATCACCAAAACCGAGTATATATAAAGCACTCTTTTCTTTCTACCCTAAAGGTTACCTAAATCTTAACTTGACCTCCTGTCCCCATATTTTTAGTTCCTAACGAGATAAAAAAACAAACCGACAACACCATCTCCACATCGAAGAGTTCACCACCAAGCTACGATTAATGGACAACGCCTGTATGATAACTGCAATTCAAATAACCCAAGTAACAAGCTGACACTTGAGAGATATCAAACAGAGTTCTGAGGAAAGTTGATGTATGGAAGTAATGACCATTAGAGGCAAGATCCACCTTCCAAATCTTTTGAAAGAAATTAATAACCATATACCTTTTCCATACTTCAACTAGTCCATGACTTTCTAATACATCATTTTCTCCCTCCCTTCCCAACACTTCTGCAAAATATAAGTTCCCGGCCATTTTATTTTAATTTTTTTTAAAAAAGAATCAGCTTTCATGGAGAGGAACTGAAAGAATATAAAAGGGTCACAAAAAACAGCCCAATGATCCAAAAACTAAACTAGCTATATAAAAAAATGGCTCCATCCAATCCAAGAGAATAAGGCCTAAATGACAGTTACAAAATTCCTTAGTAACATTGGCCCCAAAGGTGCATTAAATCTAGCACAAAACCACACCTCCTCCAACACCTCTAATCCCATTAAAGATCTTCCTATTTCTCTCGAGCCTAATCTCCCACAAAACAGCAAAAGAAGAAAAGCCCAAAGGACACTGTCCCTTATCACAAATCTAGGGATGGAAGTCCCCAGCCATATTTCATGGTTTTTCCGTTCTTGAGGTATAAGAAAATGCACAGCAGATAACACTAGAAAATGATTAAGGCACTAGGATTTACATGAATAAGGGAGATTCCTAATGACTTTTCAAAGTGTGGAAACTCTTGGACTGATTTATGGTCAGATTCAGATTATTTAATGCAGAATTTAACATGGACAACAAAGTTTGGTGATCTTGTCTCCCCATTATTATATTGTGATTGCCTAATTAGTACTTATGTAAAACTATTCCGTTCTTTCTGTTGTATGCTTGCTGCAAAAGAGAAGGTTCCCCTTCACTTTATTTGTCCAAAACGATAATGAGACAATGGAAATGCAGTACAATGAGTCAAGTAATGTTAGGAATTTATTAGCAACTAAGTACACCTGAACATTATGCATTTTTTGCACCAACAAAATGTAACATGTACCTTTTCCGTATTCCCCTGTTCATTCTTTTCAATCAACGTGACAAATCTCATGCATGCCTCACAGAAGCCTTTGTTCCCTCTAACACACAAAATAACAGCATTTTTTATGCAGCCCTTGCACAAGGAGAACGTACAGGTGTAACACATGTAGTGGGCAGACTTCTCACAGTTACTACAAAGGTGCCAACCTAAAATCATTATTAAAAGAACTTGAATGAGAACATAAATCAGTTCAGTTCACAAAGTAGACAAAATAGAGAAAAAAAAGTTTACTGCCCAGTTTAGAAGATTGTTTCAGATATTCAAAAGGCAAAGAGATGATGATAAGTTACTGACATAAAGGCATACAAGAAACAGCAACGCTTTATAAGTTGAATGATGGTCAGTCATTTTTATTTATGTTTCTTTGATAGGAAATAAGGTCAATCAATAATTTGTAAATAATTAGAAAGGGTTTAATAAAAAAATCAACTCTTGAAGCACACTTGATACATTATTAAGAAACTGAGTGAAAATCTATAAACTTTTTCTTTGGAAAAGTAGGCATTTTTTCATTCATTTAGTGAAAAGTACAACCCAAAGCCATACCCTCCCAATACAGGTGTACAAAAAAGAACACCAATTTCTGCCAATTACATTGAGAGTTAATTACAAAAGAATGAAGAAGAGCACCAATAATCTTTAAAAAAAAGTTATCAGAGGAAACAAAAATGATCGACTGCACACAAGAGCCATTGCCACAAAATTGAACTTCTGGTTGAAAAGATTGCAGGACCTTCATCTCTTCAGGCTACAGCCTTATTTGTTTCCTACACAAATGCTACATTTACCAAGTAAACCTCTGACTTCAAATTTTAAAATCAATATCTCTAGTTTCTATTATAATTTTAGTGTACAAGTTGAAATACATATATCCGAGAAGATTACCCGCACACCAGCCAGATACCTCCCCCCTTCCCCTTCCTCTGCCTTCGAAAAAACTCAAGTTATATTGAGGATAAGGAGAAGTGTTTTCAGTTAGGATAAGAAAAAAATGTCCAAACATCCTTCGGTGAAGTACGATGCTTTCCACTTCCAAGGCACTATTTTTAGCCAGAAAGTTATATCAACACATTTTAAGATCAGAGAGAACACTTTGGCTGGCTGATTAATTTGATATTCTTTGAAACATTTGGTTAGCGAGAAACATGAAGGTCTTCAAGGACACAAAGGTTCATATTTGATGTAGGTTTGGTTATACACACTCAACCCTCTTATCTTCAATTGAACTTTTTGTATTATCCTTTGTTTTCTATTCCTAACAACAGGAGTCTCCCGGGTCTCCTTTTGTAGTTTCTTCTCCCGAGACTCATTTTGTTTATTTCATACCTGTTTTTCATATTGCCATAATTCTTATACTCATATTTCTAAATGAAACTTGGTTTCTTGTGTCCTATCATTAAAATATTTACAACCATTTCCACTTCCACAGTACAAACTTATAAACACTAACTCTCCAACATTTTTGCATAGGTGATATAGTACAATAGATGAGCCTGGTTATTCCAAGTTTAGTAACCAAAGTTTCTCTACCTCCATTATTGATACAAAGAACATGCTGCAGCTGAAACTTCAAACCAAGCAACACCTATAACTAGGAAATCTTAATTGCTACAATTCCTGATTCCTGAACACTATAATGCATGTAATTCAGATGTCTTAAAACCTGCATGATAATAATCTGCAGCCATCTACACAAAGACCTTTATAAAACAAAGGATGATAAACTTTGGCGCAAGGACTTCCACTTTATTAAAATTTATAAAAAAACGAGTTCTTTTGGGTGGAAAACAAGAATCTCATTGAATACCAAGAAAGTGTAGAAGAGGGAAAAGAGAACATCCACGCAAACTAGCTAGCTAACGTGGTTAACAAAAAAAACTTTAAATACTACTTTGGTCCGTATACTTCAGCCTTGGTTCATTTTGGTCTCAATACTTTCAACTCTTGTCCATTCTAGTTGGTGTATTTTCAAAACGTTCATTTTGGTGCCTGTACTTCTAAAAAATTTCCTTTTGGTACCTCCATTTTCTTTTTTAACAGCCTTTTGAACGGTTTTTTGACACCATTGTTTTTTGGTTATATCTTGGTGTAAATGCTCTCCTCTCTTACACCCCTATAGCTTTTCAACTCTACTTTACAGTTGGAGAAGCATTCTTTAGCCCTCATATGGGCCTCTTTTGTGATCCCTCCTATGGGCCACTCTTGTAATTTCATACATCAATGAAATTGTTTCTTTTACACACAAAAAAAAAAAAAAAAAATCTTTTTTATCTCATTTATTTCAATCAAAATTTTAGCACAACACTACACATAATAAAATTTTTGAAACATAGTCATAACTTCGTATTAAAGGGTTTTCATAGTATATAGAATTTGTGTTAAAATTTAGCAAACATGGACCAAAATAGACACTTTCCCATTCGACCGTTTTTTTTTTTTTTGAAGCTATAGTTTATTAGTTGTCTCTTGGTGTAAAGGCTCCCCTTTGTTTCATTACTATAGCTATACATCCCTTTTAACCAATTGGATATGTTTTATGTAACTCCCTTCACTTGGCTTCCTCAACTTTTGTAATTTCATTCATCAATAAGATTGTTTCTTAAAAGAAAAAAGTACAAGACCAAAACGGACGTTTTGTAAGTAAAGAAACTAAAATAAACCAAAGTTAAAAGAAAGTATAGAGAACAAAATAGTATTTAAACCAACCAAAAAAAAAAAACTCTTCAAGTTAGTGCAATTTTTGTGAAAGGGAATAACTACAGAAATAAATAAATAAAAATCCCCAAAGAAGACCTTGACGAAGTCATAGAAACAGAAACCTCCCACAAATAAGATAATTATTTATTCCCTTACAAAAAGAGAAAAACAAAAGACCCTCAATCTCTATCAACAACTACCGAAAAATGACTTTCAGTTTCACCAAGTTGCAACAGAAAACTTCAGCCTTCTCATAAACCAACTGCCACCAAGGAATTGAATGAGGTCACTGAAGATTCTGGATGGAAAAAAATAATGCGCAAGTAATCTATCGGGAAAGTGGAAACCTCTTTTTCCCCAATATTGTCTCGGTCCAAAAGATCAATGAAACATCAGGAACACACCGTTAAAAAATGCAAATAACCATGTAAGAAAAATGAGTGACTCTTAAGAAATTGAGTACATTATAAGAAGCATAGGTAATATAGGACACCACATTACCACAATTCCATCGACCCTTGGCTCGGAAGAATGCCTCATCACGATTTATACAAGAAGGGTGATATGCCTTGGGACAACCCCTGGAACCAAGAAGAAAATTTCAACATACGATCTCAATAAAACATTGATTTTAGACGTCCCAGATAAACTAACCTGCGATCACAGAGCACAAGATTACCCCCATCAAAACAAATAAAGCAAACGTCCTCTTCCACCTTCTTTCTAGAAGGCGCTCTAGCTGGAGCTTTAGGATTCTTTCCACGTTTCCTTTTAGACCCACTACCACCTTTACTTAGCTCATCAACCTCCTCTGCCTCCTCTGCTGCTTCAGTTTCCTCCAACAAGTAAGTCATGTTTGCGTCAGTCTCCTCTGATCCAATCCCGTCATCCACCAAGTAAACCATGTCATCTGCCTCCTCAGTCTCTTCTGCCATTGCTATTTCCTCCACCTGTTCATTGTTGTCTACCTCATTTTCCATAGTTTCCACTTCGGCAGTGTAGTCTGCCACTTGCACTCCCCCCTCAGCCTCTGAAGCCTCCTCTACCATGCTCTCAATCTTTCCCACCTCGGCACTCTCATCAGCCACGCCAAATTCCTGCATCCCCGCTTCCCTATCTTCCACGTTCTCAATCTTTAACACTTCAATACCGTAGTCTGCTATGTCCACTCCCTTGATATCTCGGGTCTCATCTGCCAAATTCTCCATCATCATCACCACCTCGGCTGTCTTGTCTTCCATACACATTCCATCCAACTCAACAGTCTTGTCTTCTGCATTCTCCATATTTACCGCCTCATCGATCTCACCAGCCAAATTTGTCAGCCCCATCTCAGCCGTATTTCTCGAGAAATTCTCCATCTTCAACGTCTCACCAGTATTGTCAGCTAAATTAGTTGTCCGTCCCTCCTCCACCGCAGTCCCATCTACCAAACTAACTTTCAACTTGGAGTTCTCTGAAAGTGGAACACCTAATTCCCTATCCTCCGTCGTAGCAAACGTTTCTTGCTTTGGAACCTCCATATCATCTGCGTCCTCAGGCCCATCAGCATCCATTGCCACCTCTGTCTTCTCCGCCAAATTAGTGGCATCTGTAACACCTGCATCCTGCACAAAAAGAGTCGTTTCTGCAAGCGTTTCCACGGCCACAACATCAGTTGAGCGGGTCTTGCCGATTATCTCTGCGCAGCCAAGTGCAGCTGCGCCTTCCAAGACCGTATTCTCTTGAAAATTATCCATCAACGCGTTGCCCTCAACCCGATTTTCAGCCACACCAGCCAAAACCATTTCATGTAACAATTCACCGTCTGAAAAACCAGTAACAGCCTTCTCCTCCGCCCCTGCATCCTCTGTCACATCAGAGAAAACCCTTTGCCCCAATAACCCCGTATCCGCAATATCAGGCTCAATCTCTAACTTCACTGAATCTTCCGCCAAATCCTCGAGAATGTTAGGGAAAGCCTTCTCCTCTGCCATCTGCGTCTCCTCCATCACACCCTCCTTCTCCATCTCCGAATAAGCATCCGCAGCCAGACCCTGGTCTCCAAGAATTGCATCTCTGGGTGGTAAAGATTCAACGCTGCTATTGGGTGGCAACTCCGTTTCGATAATGGAGGACTTGAACACACAATGCTGTTCGTTGCTCTGAAGCTCCTGAAGGGCGTCACACTTAACACCAAAGTTGGCATCATCAACATAGAGAGATGATGTTTCGTCATGTTTCGTGGAATCGTCTTCTTCGGCTTCCATTAAGAAACAAAATTGGATTACAAATTAGGAAGGCCCAGAATTGAAACCCTAGGGTTTTAAGATCCACTTCCCCCACCTCTCCTCTGACAAAATTTATGGTCCAAGAAAAGAATTACGAGCGTTTGCAGAAAAATTGAGTTTCGCTCCCCTTCGAGGATTTGCCTTCGTGTTTTTCAATTTTGATTTTCCTTTTTCTTTGTGAACAAATATATTAATACAATATATAGCCCTGTAATTTAGCTTAATTACATATGCACCCTTATATAATCTCTAAATTAATATGATAAGTTTTGCCAATTAGTTTTTAATTATACTCCTGATTTTATTTTATTTTTTTATTTTTCAATTTAAACATAGTTTAATTGGTAAGATATCATTGACCAATAAATGAACAGACCTATTGAACTTAAAAGAAATATAATCACATATATACTTCTAACTTTTTATTTCATGTCATTCAAAAAAAAAAAAAATTTCATGAATCAATAGTTTTAAAAAGTTTGAGGTTGAATTATAAACTTAGTTGTTAAATCTTACCGTGTTTATTTAGATTTTATATTTAGTTTTAAATTTTATTTTGATGTTGAACTTTTGTGTTATATTGTTGGTGTGATTTCTTAAATGTTATTTGACTTTAAATGAGTTATTATTTATGTCAGTCACAAATTTAGTACTGGCTCAACCTTTGTCTCAAACCAATTTAGGTAATTTCAATACACTTCAAAAAAGTACAAATATTCATAGTCGTGTTAACTATTTGTCAAAAAACAAAATAAATATAATATAAGGATAAAAAGAATCATTTTATAGTCCGATGAATAAAGTACACGTGTTAGTAAAGACATGTATTGATTTTTTTGAAGTTGAAGATTTGAATTCTCACATCTCGCATTTCTTGTACTAGAAAAAAAAAATACACATTGAAAATTCAATGGCCAAAATATATACCAGAAAAGTCAAGGATCAAAATTGACATTTTGAAAGTCTAGGAATCAAAACCGATAAAATTACAAAATTCAAATATAAAAAAAATGAATTTAATCTTTTATATATATATATATATATATATATATATATATATATATATTACGACATGTAAGGGTAACAGTTTGAACTCATGACGATGAAGAGATGTAATTATCAATAAAATTCAACGTATAAATGTTTAATTGATTAAGACACCTATGCCTCACGAGAAGCTCAGAAGTATGAATCACCCCACTTCACATGTATTAAAAAAGGTATTCATACTCAGGACTGATCCGAGATGGGTGTTTTTGCTATGCTTAGGTTGGCTTATAATTACATTTTCAAACTATAAAATCATATAGTAATTATAATAAAATTATTTATTAATCTGTTCAATTAGCTGCCATGTCACAAGTTGGTCACAAATTTTAAAACTGTTTTCTTTAATTGCGGTTGGAACTCCAAAATGAGGAAGGTTTTTTTTTGCAAAGGAATGAGGAAAGATTTATAAAATGAATTTATCCCAATTCATTACACACTTTTCAGAAAACAAAAAAAATTAACATGATGGGTTCATATCATTAAAATTTAAAACGCCATAGTATTGAGTTCATGTGTTATCATATTTGATTATTGTCATATATTAGCGACATTCTTGAGAACGTCGAGTTAAAACACCTATATCAGATCAGAAGGTGGTGGGTTCAAATCTCCCAACCCCACATGTTGTCCCAAAAGAAATTAAAAATAGAATAGAATTTAATCTAACAAAAATACACTACATAGAGATTGGGCTTCAAAGTCTGCTACGCTTGCAAAAAATCAAATAACTAGTGTTTGAAATACGACATCTACAACTATTGAAAACATACCTTATGTTTAGAAATAAAATATGAATGTCCCTTCATATAAGTTAAAAGATACCAACACGAACATCAACATATTAAGATTGTTAGTCTCATTTTCGTACAAGTTCTCCTTATTTTCAAAAATCACATTCCATCCATGAGAAGAAACAGGCCTATAATCCAAATGTGTGATATGAGTAGAAGTTCAAAACTAGCATCTCAAAATGAGTCAACTAAATCAAGTTTAACAACTAGCAATTTCATTACGAGGAAAATCAACAAAACTACAGAATCATTGATAGGAAGTCTTATTATATAGAACCATGATCAACAATAATAATACTAAAAATTCATCGGTTGAGACCGCAAAACAAATGTTCAATAATAACATGAGCAAATACTACAATAAGCAAGTAGAGTAATTCTCTAGAGTTTAGTTACCCACTCGTCTAAACTCGAAGCAAAATCCGAAGGTCTAACCATGTCAAAGACATACGATTAGCTCTTTTGATCATCAGTACCTCCTGGGATAGCGCTCCATAAACCGACCAGAAGGGCATTCGTACGCTAGGTGCCCGCGTCCCCCGCAGTTATGGCAGATCATCAAGGGGCCCATGCAATCCCTGCTCATATGGCCAAGCTGCTGGCAGTTCCTGCACACAACGTCCCGATAACCACCACCGCTGCCGCCACGCACACTGCCACCGCCACTGCCAATGCCCCGGTCTACCCGGTCACTGAGGATGTTGGATTTTGGACACTGTCTGGCCACATGCCCGGATACATTACACAAGTTGCAAATTGGGTCATTTGGACAATCGCGAGCAAGATGGCCTGTCTTCCTGCAATTGTTGCAGGCCTTCTCGTTAGTACAGTCAGCTGCTATATGACCCTGCTTATAGCAATTATTGCACAGCCTCAAGTCCCCCGGTGGCAGCGGAGGAGCGGTGCATTCCCTAGCCCGATGTCCTGCCTTACCACAGGTGTGGCAGATGCCTTCATTGGGACAGCTATTTGCCATGTGACCTGGTTCTCGACAATTCCAACATAGTGATTTCGTTGTGCACTCTGAAGCAATATGCCTAGTAGATGCAGTATCGCAAATTTATCATCAATTGCAAGTTGAGCAATTAAATAAAAAGGGGGATCATTATATCCTCAATTCAATTTTGAATCTTGAACTCTAAACTAAGACTAGCAAAACTATTGATTTCAGTCTAAATAGATCAATTACTCCCAGCCATAAATAATTTTCACATCGAGTGGAATGGAAAATAACAAGTCACTTTTTGCAATGCCAGAGATGAGTATAATGGTAAATAGTTGGTTTAGTAAAAAACGAGTATTCTTATAAAAAAAAACATGAGTGTTCAAATAGCTATTCGAGGATGATAACCATAAGATCAAGTTTCCTTACCCAGGGAGACCACAATTGTGACAGATTGCCACATTGGGGCATTCTCGTGCAAAATGGCCAGGCCGCTTGCAGTTCTTGCAAAGATTGTCTCGACTGGCAATAAAATCAGATTAAGTTTAACAGCTTCAAGCAAGGAAAAATGGAAGATAAGCATAATCGATATATTAAAAATGGTCCTTCCATAACATTATAATCTCTGTCCACAATACCATGTTAGACCTCCGATCAATCAAGTGTCCATGCACAAGGGCAGGAAACTTGGGGACTTAAATTAGGATGCACTCCTAAGCAGTTATTTACTTTTGCTTTCTGTTTCTATCATCTTTTGTGCTTGTGTTAACTATCGGTTAGTTTGGTTAGTTTTTGTAAATAAGGGGTAAGCTAGTGGGATAGGTAGGCAATATTTTCTGGAACAGGTGTTCAATGTTTATGGGAGAGATACAATTAGTATTACATGGATATACATGTATGTCAGCTGTGCAGGAGACTTCCACGTATGCTCAAGCATGGTAAATGCAGAGATTTGTGAGCATGATCAAATAAAAAACATGCATAACCAGAAGAGTATAACAATACACAGCTACAAATAATTCATTTAAAAGATGTAGAAATATTTTAAGAAAAAACAAGATATTTATGGATGAATGACATATCTAAGAAAGGTAATATAGCCCCGCAGCCAAAGATGCATACAAGAATAAAATGACCATGACTGCATATAAAAAACACATCTGTTGATTATTTCCCCAGCCTGTGTATCAGACATGAGATAAATAAGTAATTTATCAGAATCAGAAACCTGAAACCCCGACGCGACTCTCTCCTGTACGGTGCATCACGATATGCAAAACGATCAGACCGGATCTTACGATCCAGTGGGCTCCTGCTCCTGCTCCTGCTCCGACTCCTGCTATCTGAACTCATTTCCAAACTTATCCTTCAATACTTATCCCCACTGATACGTGAAAATACCACCACCACCAAAATCACACAGATGCTGCCTCCTCCCTGTCCACACAACAACCACATACCCAAATTCATTTCCATGAATCCAAACCAAACTCTTTCTTTTCCCTTCAAATAGAAAACACCAAGTTCCAATCCCATTCAACAAAGTAGTAAAATTCCAACAAAGCAAACACCACATTCCCCCAACATCCGAGAATAATTATCCCCTTCCTTGACTACATTCTTCAAGTTCATACAGTTTCAAGAGGGTCTCACATACAGTGAATATTACCAACACATCACACCAAACTAAGAACATGCCCCCTAGTGGACAATCCACAAACAACCCCCACTAAAATTCATATTCCAGATTGCTACATCAACTTATTTCACTGTTATAACTATTAATGCGAAAGATGTCAATATTTTTTTTTAGAAATGTCACAGTTTACAACTAGCAATCCCACGAGTAGTTATTTTGGAAACAACTCTTCAACCAGTTACTTTCATTGCAGAAAAGGTAAAATTGTCAATTTGTGCAGCTGTTAGAGTTCTAGACCTTAGTCCCATAACAAGTCTATCCCAACAGAATGCTAAACACTACATTGATATGAACTGCATAAATATTTTTCTAATAGAAGCAAACACTAACTGACGAACTATTTACCACCACTGACGCCAATAATAACTACAACGGCCACAAATCATGAGATCTTTGCAGACATTATCAGTTGGCGTTGCACAAATTTCCTAACCGCAGAGAGAAATGATTCCAAAATGAACATTCATACACGCCCTTCGGTTCCAGCAAAAGAAAGAACACGATTCCCGGACGCCTTGCATAAACTCACTCAAGTAATCTACAGCGCTGTAACTTATTAATCATTCCCATCCCTACCTGTTCGTAGACCCGAAGGAAGATGAAGAAGCAACACAACGCATCGAGAAATCTTAAACACGAGACAGCATACAGAAAACTAAAACCATACTTCTCAATCCAATGTGCGTCTACATGAATTACAGACAATTAACGAAGGAATTAACCCTAAGCCTGTAGCCCTAAAAATGCAACGAGAGCATAAGTTTAGACTGAAAATCAGAGATGAAAGCGAGACGAACCTAATGCGAATGGCTGTGTGCTTCGGATCGATACGGCCGTAGCTCGGATGGATGAAGATGTAAGATTACGAACGAAGCTGAAGAACAAGGAGAAGATTCGCGGGAGAACAGCCGCTCGAGCCCGAAGATTTGTGAAGTTCAGACGAAGAGATTAGAGAAGATACAACAAATCGGATCGAAAAGGCAGAAGCCAATCTTGGGCCTCGTTTTGGCAACTGATTCAGCCCAAGAACCTTCTGCGCCTTTCTCCGGTCTTTACGTTCCTATTGGCCCGAATATTCGACTTTTTTTCTAGCAAAAAAATAAAAAGTAAAAAACATATTTATATTTTATAAAGCAAAATATGTATGTGTATATATATATATATATATATATTTTTTTTTTTTTTTATGCCAACGTGAGTGCAACTCGCTATTTTTTAGAGACTGAAATTGACTTTTTTTCTATCTTCAAAATTTGTTGTAATATATATATATATAATCGTTCTGTTCGAGTTCATGCCTAAAGTTTTGCAACGACCGTCACACCTTTCTATTCATCAAAGCCTGGCACTTGCCTCGACGGTCGGGTATAGGTCACATGCTTCAGCGCCATCCATTTTTCGGACTAGTTGATTTGGTAGGTGAGTTGTTACACACTCTTTAGTAGATTTCGACTTCCATGACCACCGTCCTGCTGTCTTAATCGACCAACACCCTTTGTGGGTCTAGGTTAACGTGCAGTTAGGCACCATAATTTGACTTTCGGTGGCCCACTTGGAGCTCTCGATTTCGTGGTATGGCTCAATAAAACAGCCGCACCGTCCTACTTATTTAAAGTTTGAGAATAGGTCGACGGCGTTGTGCCCGATGCCTCTAATTATTGGCTTTTTATATATATATATATATATATATATATATATTTATTTAGTTATTCTAATAAATTTAAAAATTGAATCTCAATTTTAAAAATCAATATGTTTAGTAATACATTTGTAAAATAATAAATAGAGTAGCCGCGCCGTCCTACCTATTTAAAGTTTGAGAATAGGTCGAGGCGTTACACCCCATGCCTCTAATTATTGGCTTTATATATATTTTTTTTAATATATTTATTCTAATAAATTTAAAAATTGAATATCAATTTTAAAAATGATACGTTTAGTAATATATTTGTAAAATAATTAGTTACCAACTAAATATTTATTTGAATCTAATATATTACTAATTTATTTATTAACGTATTAGATATTTTGTATAATTATTATTTTACAATATTATATAACTTATAATATATTGTATTTTACATATTTTAATGATGAAAAATAATACAAATAAAATGAATTTATAATATAAAATGAAATAGTATATTTAACAAAGTTATTTTTCTGTTCAAAAAAAAAACAAAGTTATTTTTATCTGTTTTTAATTTAGTTATGAATTTTAAAGTTTCAAATTTAAATTATATAAATACTGTAAAAATGTTGTTTCCATCTGATTTACACTATTTGGATCATGTACTCCAAAAACGTAAATTCTAATTATTGTACTTAAAAAAATACTCTTTTAAACAATTTTCTCCATTCTCGTCTTATTAATTTCAATTGTAAATTCTTTCAGTATATTTTAATTATAATTCTGCTCTTCACTCACTTTTTTTTCTCTTTAAATGTAGCCATACAAAAACTATAAGATTTATATCAAACATTAGAATCAAAACTTTTTAAAATATAGAAATCAAAACAAATATTTTAAAATTACAAAAATTAAAATGATAAAAATTTAAAGTATTGCTATCAAAATATAATAAATAGTCAAATCGAGCATAGTTCAAGTGGTCAAGACACCTATCTAAGAGGTCATGAGTTCGACTCCACTTCCACGTGTTGTATAAAAAAAAACTCAAAATATAATAAATATTTAAAAAGTAGAATAACAAAGATAAATAAAAGCGAAAAAAAGGTGGAAAATAGTATTTCAACCTAAATATTTTTTAAGATTTAGAATTGAATCAGACAATTTGAAATTCTAAGGAGCACAGTTGTAATTTAAGGGGAGAGGGAATGCAGAGTCCTTCAATCGTCGTCTCAGTTTCTTCTGCTATCTACTCATAAAGCTGCCCTTGCTAGATACTAGATAGATTGCCTGCAATTCCGCTCATCTCCAGCAAAATTAGGGTTCGATTCTGTGAGGTTGGGTTCTCTGATCTGTTTCCTTTTCTCTTTCTTTCTGTTACATAGAAATCACTGCCATGATCGATTCAATTACAGCCATCTATCTCATGTTCATGCCGCCTGAGGGTTTTTTGTCGGCTATGCAGTAGATTAGATTCACGGCTCACTTGCTAGTTTCTTGTTTTAATTTTATGATAATCTATTGCATTTATAAGGTTTTCGATTCCGTTCAGAAGCATGAAGTTTTAGGAAGTATGATTTACTGATTTGCAGTGTTTGTTTCAGTTCATAGAAACGTTTTGTGAGTTTTTCTTAGTTTTAAGCTTATAGTAATCAATGAATAAATAGAGAAGAGAGGACAGGGAAATTTTGGCCTTTAAGTCTTAGCTGAGATTGCTGGGTTCCTAGATTAATCTCTCACAGAATCACGGGAAATTTTTTAGACCTGTGGAATTGGTCTTTCTGTCTTGTTTTGATCCGTTTTTCCCTCTTCACTCAGAGAAGATGATCATTAATGAACCTGTCCTTCATTTTTTACTTACTATTTTCATTCTGCTTCTTCAAATTTAGGCTCTATCAATTTCCTCTCCCTTGCCCTTGTTATTATTGCTTTATTTGCTTTGGTATGGATTGACTGTGACTGGAAGATTTTGACACCTAGAAAGAAAGTCGGGATAAACCATAGTTTTGGTACTAAGCCTTAAGTAGAACACAGACTTTCTATATTGACATCTTGTCATTAACTAAATTATAAGATCCGAGTTACCAAAATTTTAGCATAGCTCAACTGATTAAGCCATATATTCTTGACAAAGAGGTTAGAAGTTCAAATCTCCACCCCACAGTTGATGAACTAAAAGGAAAACCGTAGGATCTGGGTTGTTTTTGTGAAATGAAACTAGTAGAGAGTTACTTGTTGTTACACAGATGGATTGATTTATTTATTTTCATGTCCTTAAACATCAAAGTATTTCTGATAAGTTTATACCTTTGGTTGTATGGAACAGCATGGTTGAAGAATCCATCTCTTCTTATCTCGACAGTAGACCGGAATCTAAAGAGCCAGTTGATGCTCTTACTCCTGAAGACATTGCTTGGGTTGATTCTTGTCTGATTAACGAGACACCCGATATTTCTGATGGGAATTGGAACAATATGAAGTCTGCCTTATTGGAAATCCTCGATCTGTATCCTGAAAGTTTTGCATCTTCTGCTGTATTAAGTGATAATGCTCCGGGAGGTACTAAAGATGACATTGACATGCTTCCCTCTAATAATGAAAAGGAATCCATATTTCCCTGGGGAGATGATGATGATCCTATGAGCGAACCAGGAATAGCTTCGGAAGATCCACGAGACCATGACGATATCGATACATCTCTGTCGTTATCGTTTAGCAAGAATCCATTTTTACCCACTTACAAAGAAGATGTAGGAGGGAAGGAGAATACTCAAACTGGATCCAGCCAGGATTTATCAGAAATTGGATATGAGTTCCCAGTAAACGATATTTTCAGGGTCTGGGACTTGAACCTCCCTCCGGTCGAAGATGAGCTTCTCGAGCAGCTTAACAAAGCCCTTTCCGAAAATTCCTTTAAATCACTTCCTTCAATGTGGGATAATCGTAGTGTCTTGAAAGACTTCAAGGAAGAATCACTTGATGACTTGATCAATAGCATTTCAGACCTGTCTTTAGAACAGAATAATTAGTAGGGACAGAGTTGTTCAACAGCCCTTGATTTCTGAAAGTTCATGCTGCTGACACGTGGCATTCCGTTATTTGTCAACTTTGGATGTCTCACATAGGAATAAGGGTGATTTTAGAGAAGCTACTAGGAGACTTAGATGATAGTTCTACAATCTGTTATTATTTTTGGCTCAGTGCAGTCTAGTGGGATATGTAAGTACCTTTTTTCTCAGAATCTTATTGACCATTTTGGTTAATGACGACGTTATAGTAATTAATAGGTCTAATTGGCTGTAAAATTTGATTTCGTTTTTGTGAAAGTAGGTGGTACTATTTATGTTGAATCAGATTTATACCAGCAATTATTTCTAATTTTGATTAATTAAAGTAATCTCATGTAAATACCATGAGATAAGGTTTGATCAGATTCGGGAAATATTTCATTAGAAAAAAAAGAGTTTAAAAATAATTGATTTTTTTTTTAAAGGTTGGATGCTGTTACTAAAAATTTAATTTTTAATTCAACTATAATTTTTAAGAAAACTTTTCATTTGTTTCTTTGGTATAAAAGTTTATTTTCCAACCATGGCTAATATCTTCTATTTTTTTCGAGTACAATATGTGGGGTGGGAGATCGAACTCACAACCTCATAGTTGGAGGTATATGCCAATTATCGTTGAGCTATGCTGGTTTTGACGACTAGTATCTTGAATGATTAAATAGTTTAAATAACTATTACAAAATTATGCATGAAAAAAATTTAACTATTGAGTTTTGTAAAATAGTACTGTTTACTCCTTAAAAAAAGGTTATACATTTCTTTTCCAAGAGAACTGTTATTATTTTGGTTACGTTAGCTATGTAAAATTGATAACTTAAATGGCAGTACTTTTAGTTTCGGTTTATTTTGGTTTCTATATTTTAAAAACGTCTATTTTGGTTTTTATACTTTCAATCTTTTCTTCCATTTTAGTCTTTATACTTTTGAAGTATTCGATTTGATTCCTATACTTTTAAAAAGTGCATTCTTGTTCTCTCCATTTTATTTTCTATCTCATTTGTTATATCACAATTTTAGCACGACACCACGTGCAATCAAAATAAATACTTTGAAAGTACAATAATCAAAATGAACTAGAACCAAAAATACAGAAGTCCCTAATATTAACCAAAAGTAGAGGAAGTCCCTGTCAAGGATCAAAAGAGTATTTAAACCTAATATTAATCATCTTTATACTTGTAACAGTTTTTAAAATTAATTTAATACACTTTTATTATCAATATTTCTTAATCTTTGCTTTCATTTTTTTCCCTTGATTAATGGAATGATCGTTGAACCTTTGAAAAGAAATGATTGTTAAAGGATAACAATAATTAGCAATTATAAAACCTAGCATTAGCCCAATTAAACTAGCCAAAGGCATTGTTTGCAGCTTGAGAATTACTATTGTTGGAGGATAACGATAAAAACTAGCTTSACCAATCAATTCAACTTGATGACATTTAAATAATTTATTTAACAGTGAAGGACATAGCTGAACGGTAATTGACATATATCTATAAAGAGGCCGTGAGTTCGATCTTCCACCCCAAAAAAATTATTTAACCAAAAGGAGAAGACTAACTTACTATTGAAGCCAAACTGAGACCAGCCGAACCAAAGAATCACTCAAGTTCTCCTCAACCGATTTGAGGATGTCGACCTTAGATCTGACAATCCGTAACCGTCCTAACCACATATTGGAACGGTCCTAACGGGCTTGTCCCTCAACTCTCCCTGTAAAAGGAATGTCACTTCTCCGACTCAGGTACGCAATTTTATCTCAGAAGAACCTATTGATCTTGAGTCCTTATTTACTTGAGCGTCGAAGTGTTTGTTCTTTTTTGTGCAGATCACTCATTACACACCTTGCTTCTCTGTAGCTCGATCAGATTCGTTGGAAGTTGATCTTTGTGGCTCAGCAAAATTCAACATCAACATTGTAATTTAGATCATGAGTTTCATACCCACCATAAATTGAATATATATATATAGATATATATTATATATATATATATATATAAATTTAATTATGTTGGTATCATGTAGTTTTTCTTGTATCATTATTTTAAGCATGTGAATTTGAAATAACAACAGCAACATTTCTAACGAAGATTAATTATTTCATCATGTAAAAAAATCTCAACAATGATTTATCTATTTTGATGATGTATATATCAAATAGGATCCAAAAGAAACTAAATTGAGCCTCGTCAGTGCAGTTGGATTTAATAATATTGTTTATAATTATGTCTGATTGTATACTGTTTGATATAAAATTACAAAAAAAAAAAAGAAAGACATTAAATCTATTCAATCCAATTAAAGTTTTAGTAAGTCCATAATTATTTGTTTTTATTGTATATATAGTAATAGGGAGTGTTGAGAAATAAATTGCATTGTTATATAGAGTATGTGATAGATTTCGTTCGATTTTCTCTCGTTAAAGGAGGCAAAAAGAGTATACATAATGGATTTATAGTAGTTCGATCTTAGAAAATGGATATTCAATTATAAGAGATGGTCAATATCATTAAAAGAGATTGAAGAACACAATAATGAACTAAATAAAATAAATAAACGACATAACCGTAATCAAACATCATCAAACTAGAGTCGCGACATTTAATTTTTTTGCATAATAATTTGGAACATGAAAAATGAAATGGAGAATGTGGCAAGAAAATGGATATTCCATTAAAAGAGATGGTCGATATTATTAAAAGAGATTGAAGAATACAATAATGAAATAAATAAATTAAAAAAACGACGTAACCGTAATCAAATATCATCAAACTAGAGTCGCGACAGTTAATTTTTTTTGTATAATAATTTGGAACATGAAAAATGAAATGGAGAATGTGGCAAGAAAATGGAGAATATAGTAGTCAATGGGCTTCCAAACCCAAACAAATAAATGAGACTTAAATCTGAAAAATATAAAATGGATTGGCAATTTATATTATATTTTAAAAGTACCGAGACCAAAATAAACAAAATTTGAAAGTATGCAACAAAAATGGATACTTTGAAAATACAATGACCAAAATGAACAAAAAAACTAAATATACAAGGACCTACATACAAATATGAATAATAAAAAATCGATGCATAGAATTTGAAATTATTCGAACTAGATTATTCTCTTTCACTATATCTAACGTTTTATAGTTTTGACTATATTATAGTTCTGTTTTTGTTTCTTTAATGAAATATGATAATGTCCTAACACAACATAATCGTAAGATTAGATGTATCAAGAGTAATTAAAATGATGAATAAGAGACTTTTATGGGTTGATACTTTTAATATAAAGTTAAATCATATGATAATTTTCTTAAGCTCTTCCATGTTGATTTAGTTAAACTCGTGGATGTTTAATCTTTCTCACTTTTTAAGAGAACAATTAAGAAAAAAAATTTGTGCACATGTTAAATAGGTAAGGTTCTTTTAGGGGGCGACCAAGTTAAGGTTAATTTTGGCTAAAATACTTGGGGATTGGAACAAAATGAATCAAAATATTATGTTTTAATACTCCAGGAAACTAAATCGATCAACAAAATTATTTTAAAAAGAGAAAAAAGTTGATCAACAAAAATAGTTTAAACTGACTTTTTCTTAGTTCGAAAGATATAAGTGCTTTGGTCGATCTGATACTTAGTTAACTCTTTGATCTTTATGTTCCCACTATACCCTAATCGATAAAGAACCTGAATGCCTTTTTTAGATCCAATTCCATCAATTTTTGTTGAGGCAAGCAAAAATTACAGTAGGGATCATAACAATTACTTCTTAAAAGTACATGATCAAAATAGACATATCGAAAATACAATGAAAACGAACATAAATTAAAGCACAATGACCAAAATCATAATGACGTTGCACTAAAATAAACCATACCCGAGAGTACATAAAGTGAGATTTTGAAATGGGAAACCAAAAATAAGAAAGTAACAAAATTAGGGTTTGTTGAGATTGGGCGCAATCTCCGTACCCAACCAACAACCACATGAAAAAATAATAACAAAGGCTTCGAATTTGGGGTTCACAAGCTGCACGTCCAAACCAAACATGCCCCAAATGATGCCTATTGGAGAACCACTCCTTTCCCATCTTTCTAAACTTAATCAATTACTCTGCCAATTTCTTTTTTTAATATTTACATTTTTTTTAATACTATTTCGATCTCTGTATTTTTGAAATGTTCGTTGTTGGTCTCTATACGATCGTTTTGGTTTCTTCATTTGAAATGAAGCTATAACTTTATAAGAAAGAGCTTTCGTCATGTGTTGATGTCGTATTAATTAATATTTTGCAAACAGATACTAAAATTATCACTTTTTACATGGTCTCAGGTAGACCAAACTTGGGAGTAGAATGATTAAAATTGACATTTTAAAAGTAAATGAACTAAATGAACTAAAGCTTTAAGTATAATAAGGATCAAAATTGTATTTTAACTTCTTTTTATTTTAATTAATTGACATATAAATCTAATCCAGAGGTTTGTGAGTTGGATCTAAACTAGTAGTATTTTTGTCTTATCTAGCATTATTGTAGTGCATGCTCACAAAAGCTACCTGAAGTTGGTCAAAGTTTCAAAATAGATTTTGTTAAAATAAATAAAATATTATTTAAAAAAATTAAGGATAGTCACTTACCTTATTGATTAATTCACATATATTTTCTAACACTAAATGTTGTACGGTCAGTTGTTTCATGAAATATTGAGATGAGTCGAGACACGTGCAAGCTGACTCAGGTAGTCACAGATATAAAAAAAATCATTTTAGGATTAAAACATAATATATTTGAATTTTTTTCTATTTTTATAAAATAGATGGATGAATGACAGCTATAGTTGTTTTAATTGTATTTTTTAAAATTTTAATTTAATTTAATAATAATAGTTATTATTATTATTATTATTTTTCATTTGCACAGGAAATTCTTAATATCTTGATCTCTCACTTTATCCAATCCAATACTATACAAAACAATAATTTATAGAGATATTGACTAAGTTTGAATATAAGATATCTAGTTACAATTTTGTTTTTGTTTTTTGTTTTCCTAATTTTATGTTTTTAAAAGTTAAAGACTATTTTTCTTGCTTTTTTTTCAAATATTAGATATATTATAATATCAAATATTCACAATCTGAAATTCACCCATAGGAACAAAATGATGTTTTTATTTTCTTTACTTTATTATTTATATTCTAAAAAAGAAACTAGAACCTAATGTCTAGTTTTAATAATCATTTCACTTTTTGTTTTTTGTTTTTAAAAGTTAAGCTGATGTGTTTTTATAGACATTTTAAAAATTTAATATTAAGAAAAATAATATTTATTTTTAAAATTGGGTTAAGAATTCAAATATTATTTACAATAAAATGGAAAACTTTTAGCAATGAACTTATAAAAAATAAGCATAATTCTTAAAAAAATAAACTAAAAATGAAATGGTTATCAAATGACACTCAAAAAATTTAGGCGTTTGATAGTCATTTCATTATTAATTTTTTGTTTCTAAAAAGTAGGTTTGTTTATTTACAATTTTCTTAATATATTTTCACATTTTTTAATAAAACAAATGTGAATTTTTAGCCCATTTCTAAAAACGAAAACAAGTTTTAACTTTTTTTTTTAGTTTTTAAAATTGGATTTATATTTTAAAAAGTAGGTAGCACAATAAAAAAAATATAAAGATAAAAGTAATATTTACAAATTTAATTCTAAAAAATATAAAATTAAAAACGAAATGACCGAATAAAAATGAACCCTACTCGGAGTCTTAATCTATCTTTTGAGTTATTTTTGTCAACCATAACCATTTGTCGTTGTCCAAAATATTAAAACCAAATGTCAAATGCCTTATAATAGCTTCGTAATAAATGGAAAATAAAAAATTCTCTTCATTTTTCCCTCTCTACCCTTGATTGTGATTGGCTAGGGATGTTAAATCGTTAGATCGAGTACGAAATGACGTTCTTATCCCTTTTCCAATCTCCTATGATAAAATATAACAAAATACTTTTAAAAACTTATTAGGCTAAATATTACATATGGTCTCTCATTTTGTAGGTGATTTTCAATTTCGTGAATAAATCTTTTAAAATTTTTAATTTTACTCCAATGTAATGAAAATTCTCCATTAATTCAATAAAAAATTGTTAAATCTTATTGGCATAAATTAATATATCATTGGATTACTGCTTTATTAATATATTTGAATTCGTGAATACGTAGCTACATGACACATTAAACACAACTAGGTCATCTGTTAAATTAAATCGGTCAATCAATAAATTTCGAAAGACTTATTAGATACAATACAATCTTCAAGTTCAATTACTAGAAATGTACCATTTGAAAAATATTTAAATATACTTTTGATCTAATTTTTGTTAATTTTAGTTACGTTAGTAATAACCACTGTAGGTGGCTAAAGAATGGAAATCTTTAAATACAAATTTATACTTCATTTCAAGAAATTTAGTAAGTAAAATATCATATTAAAATTATGATAAAATCAAACAAGATAAAAATGAAAATGAATGGACAAAAAATAGAAGTACAAAAAATTAAAACAAACAAAATTTAAAATACATGAAATAAAATCGAAAATGTATGTGGTATTTAAATAAATAAAAAAAGAAAGAGAAAAAGAAAAAAGAGTAAAAAAAAAAGCTCGAGGTGCTATCAGTATTTATTATGAATTTGTCAGCTTTGTCACACTTCTCTTTCTATTCCGCTCCAACCAACGACTGGTTCCCCCACAGATCTAACGGTAGAAAACAGCAACATAGGGAGCACCGCTGACACGTGGCGCCATATCCACGCACCTCTCGTCTTAATTTTTCCCATCCAACTTTTTTTTTTCCTCTTCTGTCACGTGACGCTCCAGCTTTTGGATCACAGAGGGAATAAAAGAAAGATAGTGAGGGCATTATCGTCATTTCGCCCATTACAGTGGAGGGGCGGTTGGGGAAGAAAATTTCAACTTTCTTGACTCAGCATCGGCTCTCATTTCCTGGCACCGCCCGTTGCCTTCATCTGCGTTTCCTCTCCTCCCCGAGACAGCGACGGCTCCGCCGTGAAATACCGGAATCTGCGGCGTCTCCGGCCTTCGCATTCCGCTTCTGCTTGTCTACCTCGGCCGCTGGACGTTGCAGACTCGCCATTGTTACCGTTTCATGTAGCTCCGTCCGGGGATTCATCTCCACCTTTCAATGTTCGGTACATTTAGTTTCACCTGCTTTTTTTTATTTTTTGTTCTTCTTCTTTAATCTCTCTCACTCTTTTTCTTTATTTGTTACTCGGACGCTTTATTCCACTCGTAAAGCTTCCTCGTCTTCTCCAATATACTCATCCAACTTGCTCTGAAGCTACGCCTTGAATCCTTTTCTGCGATTGCGGTTCGAGTTTGCGTAGCTGATTTTCCATATCGGAGGAATCCGCGGAATCTCGTTTCATTTTCGATGGTTTAATTGTCCACTGGCTGCTCGTAATTTGTTACTTGTCAGCCATTTTCGTTGGAAACCGCTACTGCATTCGAATTTTGCTTTGAGTCGAAGTAAAACAAAGAGTTCTAGAGTGCAATTATTTTCGAGATCGGAATTTTAATATTCTTGCTTATTTGGGGATTTGATGAGGATGAGCTAACCGTTAGAATTGTATATTAACGCTGTTGCGTAAACCATCTAACCGTGCAACATTCCTCGTGCATTTTGATACGCACATTGTGAATAGTATCTAATTGGGAGTTTTTTCAGTTTTTTAACGTTATTTAATATTGAGATTGTTTTCTTAAAGTGCACGAGGCTTGAAGACGACGAAAAGCGTAGCAGAGGCTTCGGATCAGACCGAGACGGCAGAAAAGAAGAAAGGAAAAAGGGGAAATTTTAGAAACGACGGCGTTAGGAGGATCGCATTCACTTCTCGAGCAAGCAGGCAATTGCATTGGATATCTGAACCGCATCGCTGTACCGAATGGATACATCGTTTTCGGCGACGGTTTTCTGAAAAGACAGACGATTCGACAGTATGTTTATTTTTTTTTCCTCTCCTTTATTTTAATTTTGAAAATTCACGGTACCAGTAACAGATGAACATACCTTATCGTGAAGAGCGATAATGAAAATACAAAGAAAATAACGTTCTGATGGTTGGATGACAATGCTTACTCCTTTTCAAATTCCTCGAAATTGTCCGTAAGCTT